>JACEIK010002870.1:125139-169647 GCA_018107945.1 Datura stramonium
CTAGTTATGGGATTTACCTACGCATGCTTGAATAATTATAATCAATACTTGTAGTAGAAAGAATAATTAAGAACTTACAAGAATTTGTAGAATAAATTACACTTCTTGAATTAATAAACCATAACCCAAAATTAATAAGCAAAGGTTGTTTGAATCTCAAAAACCAAAGAACAAATCAAGAAAATCTATTTCTTGGACTCCAATATCGAACAACAATCTCAAAACTATCATAAAAAGTCGTAAACTGTAAAAAGAAACCTAAATAAAGTATTTATAAGCATAAAATAGATCCTTTCCAAACTAAACAAGGAAATAAGGTCGGCAGTGATGATGACTTGTTAGGTGACCTAACGAGTCATTAAGTGCAATGAAGGCTCGTTCTCAACAAATCTTCCTTCTTGATGACGGCTTGACCACCGACTCACTAGGTGATATGATGAGTCATTATGTATTTTGTTGCCTCAGGGACTTGAATCTCCAGTGTTCTGAATTCTTGACCGTGACCTCTCATAACGAGTCGTTAAGGGCTCCAATGACTCATTAGTCCTTACGTCCTAACACTTAAAACTTTGCTTGAATTTTGAAGTTCAGATGACGATTACTTCTGATGAGTCATTAAGTCATGTGATGACTCGTTGCTCCTCTCGTCAAGTCTCAAGTATTTGATCAATTTCTACTTCTAGTTCCAAGGACTCACCTAACAGGTCATTGTCTGATTTGAGGAATCGTTCTGTCTGCTCATCACCTACACTCCTAAAAGTTCATTCTATGATGTCTGGACATTTTGCACCCAACGGTTCTTAGGATGAGTCATTTACATAGGTGACAAATCATTACTTGTCTCACACTCCATACTTGGCCCATTTCCTGCTCATTATACCATGTACACTCTCCAAACCTATTTTCCTATAACACTTAACAAAAACACATCATATCTATATAAACATACCTAGGATTAGCATCTTTTCTTCGTTTTAAGCATCGATAGTGTTGAAAAACCTCGGCACATCAACACCCTCAACTTAGAACTTTTGCATGTCCTTAGGCTAAAACTAAAACTAAAATGACGCCTCAACTAAAAGAAACCTAGGAGACCTATGGCAGTCACGAACTCATGGCGTAAATGAATCAAACTTTCTAACCCCTCCTATATTATTGAAAAAACATCAAAGTGCTTATGAAAAGCTTTCTACCATGAAACGAAGGGATCAAGTAACAACATTCTACTATCAAACTACAATCCAGAGTGAAAATCCATGGCACTTACCCGAACAACTAGCAGTCAATGTTGTCACCCATGTTCCCTCACTACAAAGAAGTCCCAATCGCTCACAGATATAAATCAAGAAAATTAATAATAGGGACTGTGTCAAGTGCACTCACTCTCACAAGGAAGTTCATACAGTGTGTATACAAAATCATAGGCTTGCCCTTATTTTCTATACCTCAGTTGGTCAGAAGGTTGGATTAGGATCACTATAGGGCTTCTTTAGGCTTGTAAAATAGGCTCGAGGATGGATATGATATATGTAAATATATATATGGAAATAGTGACTCAACCCTCCTTGGAACTACACTAACTTTGGCTCCACTTAACCTCTTTTTTACTTCTCTCCCTTTTCCCCTCTTTTCTTCTTATTTTACAACTATATGTGTGGTTTTCCTCTTTCCAAACAATTATTCATATTTTTTCAGCAGTTATTCATTCTTTTTGTCCTTTTTTTCAAATCATACCGCACCCGCCTTTCTTTTGTATTACTCAACTATTTTTCAACCCACTTTTCTTATTCACCCCTATAATAGCCACCCTCAACTTATGCAATTTACCTGAGTTGAGGTCCACAGTGTCCAAGGAGGGACCAAGGCCAAAACAGGTTCATCATAAATAAAGAGCAAAGGCAAATTGTCTAAACAACGAAAAGGTTCAATTTAGGCTCAACGCCGGGATAAAGAGATATTCATATTCATTTGGTAGGTCTTTTAGGCTAAAGTGGACTAATTTGAACAACGACTTATGATTATTTCCTATCCAACTATCTTACAACCTTGGTATGACTAACCGGGCAAGTTATAGATTGTACACACAAATGCTGAACCAAACTAATCAACTCACGCGCACAACGCATGGGACAACACCATCACTACCAATTGCTAGTTCATGCACAGTCATGCAATGGTTATCACATTCACAATATTATTTCCATGAAAAGATCCACAAAGGTCATGATATCTACACTAAGCACACAACACATTAAATTTTAAAAGGGGCTCATTCATAGTTACATTATGTCAAATTTTCCAAAAAAAATGCCATTTTATTTGATTGCCCTAAGTTCACCTATTTTCCTTTCAATTAAGGAAAAACACAAAAAAAACCTAAACATACCGGTTCTACTAGATAAGGAACATTCCAGGAAAAAGACATCCGACAAGAAAAACCCTGGGGTTATTTTAAACAAAAGCTAGGTATCACCCCCACCTCCATCAAAAAGACATGCGTCGCCCTCAACATATTAAAATAGTAAAGAAAGGTAATGAGGAATATACTTGGGACATCCTAGACGTCTGGGGTCTGATCAGTAGGAGGTGCATCAACTTCGTCTCCTGTGGCACCGGTAGGGGCTAGCGCACTCTCTGAACAAATAGAGCTTATACCCTCTCCACAAGCTCTAGCAATCTCAACCTCTAGCCTCGCTCGGGCCTCATCTATGGAAAGCCTTAGCGCTGCCTCTATATCATGTCTCTCCCTCTTTTTCTCTCTAAGATGATCACCACTATCATCATTGCTTGCTTGATCCCAAGGCCTTTTTCCGTTTCCTTCTGCCACAGGATCTCCAGTGATGAAATCCAAAACCAGAGGAAGCTCCTCCTCACTATCTTCCTCAACCACCGAAATCACCAACAGTGTTATAACAGAGATCTGTCGTGCTGATACCTTTCTTAGCTATGCTCTCAGGGCATCAATCTCAACATACCATCGTGTCAGCTTTAGCATCCGTAGCTGTGTGAGGCGCTCATTCGTCCACCTCTCAAACGCATCCAGCCTCCCATGCCATGTACGAGATAATCCCTCCAACTCTTTGGTCACCCAGGGCTTCACCTACTCCATTAGCACTTTCACCTGAAGTGTTGTGTTCACCTACTTCTTTTATACTCTAGCCAACCGCCTATCCATGTCAGTGATGAACTCCTGTGGGATTGTGACTAGGCCAGCTGGTGAAGACCATGGAGAGGAAACTGGTCATCTAGCTGCTGGTGTAGTGGAGGACGATACTGGGGAATCGACGATCATTGGCACATGTACTGCAGTGGTGGTATCAGGCTAACCACCTGCCTCATGGGACGCTAGTGGCTCTATCTATAACTCGATGAACCCTTGAGTCTCAATCTGAGGGCCCCTATGTAATGCCTCAACTAACATGGTAGCCCCAGTAGCTATGGCAACCTAACTCTTGACCTTGGAGATCGGATTCATATCGTCCCTTAGCATCCCAATATCAGTAATTTTGAGTAGCTCAACCCTCTAGTCAACCATGGGAAACTCAGGTACCTGTGACTCCCTATAAAGTCGGGCTACTAGGCACGGAAAGGGAATGCTCGTGCTATCCAGAATGGGTCTCTCCTGAATCTTCTTAGCAATGTATCTTGGGAAATTTATCTCATAGCCTTCCATTATGCTGGCCACCAGTGTATCTCTGTCTGGTGACATGATATTATCATTGTGTGTTAGGCCTAACCTATGACGCACCAGAGACCAATAAAATTTTTCTTGGAAGTTCAGTGTGGCCTTTTTTATCTGTGCCTCCTGACCAGTAAGTGTAATACACCAGAAGTGCCCAAGACTAGACCCAGGATTTAAAAATGGAAAATGGCATAAATCTAGAAATTTTTCAAAGAATGGGTCATGGTACAGATCTTTGGTACCACCAACGACCCATAAGAGGTGTTCATGGTAAAGTATTGTAGGTTCGGAGTTGGGAGTAATGAGTTTAGGAATAACCCATCATTAGATGTAATGAGTCATTGTATGTGGTCCTGGTGAGACTGGTCCATAGTCAAGGAGGAAGTAATGAGTCGTGGAATGACCCATTCCATGTAACAATGGGTCGTGGTCAATAGTCGTGTAAAGGAATCCCAAGTTAAGGCAGTGGTGATGATGATTTGCAGCAACAAGTCATTGGGGTTAGCAACGACCCGTCCTGTACGATCATGGTGAGGGAGCAGAGGCTTGAACTCAGGGTCCAGCAATGGAAGGTAACGACGGATCGTGGGATCTAATGACGGATCGTTCTGTCGTCCGTTGTCACAGGAAGTTCAATTTTTCCAAGAGATTCATTCAGGGTATTTTCATCATTACTAAGCCCTAGGGTCCTAAACTACATCATTTAAGGCTCGAAATGAGGTGTCTTATGAGGGGTAAGTTCATTCTAGGCTCATTTGCATTCGTGCAAGCAAGTTGAAGGCTTAGAAGGTGATCAAGCTTAGGTTCTCTACAATTTCTCCTTCAATTTTCATGGAAATCAAAGGAGTGGTTAAATTAGTCATCTCAAGTATGTAGGGTTATTAATGGGTGAATTTGTTCACACCCATGCCCAATCTCTCCATAATTCATGCAATTCTATTGAAAATCTTATGGGGTTTTATCCCAATTCTTATGAAATTCTTATGATCCATCCATGGGTTAATTTCCTTCATGTATCAAGTCATATTCTATGAATCATGAGAAGATTTTACAACTATTTCACTTATAAATTATGGATTTAAATCTCTACAAAACTATGCCTAATTATGCATATTTTATGGAAGTTCAAGTTATGATTCTACTTTGATGTTGATGTTCAGTAACCCATTACGATTTATGACTCATGATATGATTTATCTCAAATGCTCATTATGACTTTATGAATATCAAGTATATTCATGTTTTACAAGTATGCATGAACCTTA
Organism: Datura stramonium; assembly: GCA_018107945.1. Taxonomy (NCBI): domain Eukaryota; kingdom Viridiplantae; phylum Streptophyta; class Magnoliopsida; order Solanales; family Solanaceae; genus Datura; species Datura stramonium. The sequence goes on from JACEIK010002870.1 coordinate 130,087, forward strand.
TGACTTATGATTTATGATTATGGCCGACTCACGAGCCTTATTTCATGGCAAGTTCAGGTATCTTCAAGCATTCTTATGATTATCATGATTTAACTAGCCCATGAATTTCATGTATGTTATCTTATGAGCACTATATATATTTTGGGAGTAATACTTAACACCGAGTAGGTTTGGGGCCTAAGTTTTGCCTCGAATCTCAAAACTACGTGCAATGATGGGACCTCCCTTGAGACTGTCCCCTTTGCCCCAAATGGGCCTTTCATGAGTGATATCACACCTTTTTTATGGTTCTACCCTTGGAAAGGTACGAACACCTTTCCGACTAGGGGTTTACAGGTCGGGCTCCATGTGTGCTCATGTGGGGTATGTCAGTTATAAGAATCTTCATTGTTCCTAATGTTTTATGCATGGTTATGTTCATATCACTTTGCTCAAGGCATGTTCAATGAAGCTTTCTCTTATTATTATGATTATGATTGATTTACAAATGTTTTGAAAACCTTGAGGCTTGTGTCACATTATGATATTTATGTCATGAGCATGTTTTCCCACTCTTATGAAATTTTATGTATTTTAAACGCCCATTTTACTTACGTTGCATACTCAGTACATTTCACGTACTGAATGCATACTCTATGCTATATCATTTTATGAAACAGGCTCCAATCTTTAGACTCAGCCCCGCCACTAGCCAGCTTTCGAAGTTAGAATCAGTCTCCGTTGGTGAGTCCTCATCTTTTGAGGGCCCCTCTTTTATTCAGTTATGTTTGCGTATGTTCAGTTTCAGACTTAGAGAGTTAGTTGGGGTCTTTTCCCATCAACTTATCAAACTTAGAGGCTTTTCGGACAATAGATTGTATTCAACTTCAGACTTGTGATGTATTTCCGATTTATATGTTATGCTAGACTTCTTCTATTCTTATTATGTTAATTCTTCCACTTTATTTGATTGAGTTAGATGTATGTTCGTGCCATGGGTCGACTTGGGGTCTCTCAGGGCTCCTTGTCCTGTGTCTCAATTCGGGCCTATGTTCGTGTCATGAAAAACTTGGTATTAGAGCCATAGGTTTTAAGTGTCCTAGAGTGTCTAAAAATCGCGTTAAGTAGAGTCTTTTTCATAAGTGTGAAGCGCGTCACATTTATGACGAAGAGGCTACCAAAAGTTTAGGAATGTTCCCTTCTTTGATGATATATGTCATGCGAAGAAATGTCTCCCTATCCTTCTAACTCGTGCTATTCACGATTGAAAAATCATGGCTCCAGTAGAGTCAATGGAAAAAAGAATGGAAATAGAAATGGCCACGAGGATGGAAATGGAGACGGGCACCAACAAGCCCCACCAGTCTAGGAGCACCACGCACCGGAGCCGGTTGCCCATGCTGAATTCAGGGCAACCATTTAGATGCTAGCATAGGCCTTGACCGCCCAGGTCAACCAGCAGGCAGTGGAGCATGTCCCGCAGAATGGGAATGTGGTGGCAGCCCGAGTTAGAGATTTCTTAAGGATGAACCCACCAGAGTTTCTTGGGTCCAAGTTTGACGAGGATCTACATGAGTTTATCGATGAGATTGTGAACATCACCCAGGTTATGGGGGTGAATGGAGTAGAGTATGCTGACTTGGCCTCATACTAGTTGAAGAGGGTCGCACACATTTGGTTTAAACAGTGGAAGGCTAGTAGGGCAGCTGGAGTAGGCCCTATCAGTTGGGAGGAGTTCCACGTTGCTTTTCTAGATCTATTTTTCCCTTGTGAGATGAGGGAGTTGAAAGCAGCTGTGTTCATGAATCTTAAGCAGGGGAAGAGGATGGTGCAAGAATATTCCCTTGAGTTCATTCCTCTGTCAAAGTACGCCCAGAGTTAGTGGTTGATCAGAGGGCGTGAGTGAGTAAGTTTGTTCATGGGGTGGCGGACTATTTAGAAAAGGATTGCACCTTTTTCGGGTAAAGGTTTAATTAAGAATTCCAGGTGGTCCAGTGGATGGATTAAGTCATTGATCATATCATAGGTCAAGGACAAAATATGGGGACGTAAAAAAGGGGGTCCTATCAACTTGTTCCGACCTAGGATAATAAGCTCATGAGCTTGGTCTTACTTCACCGTCGAGAAAGGAAAGAAGACTNCTGTTCTCTACTAAGATTGTAATTGATTCGTGCTTTCTCTTCCCCGAGGGAACGGAACTAGCACTATAATTCCGAGTCACCTATCCAGTATGTGAGTGAGTCCGCCCTACGGATCCCCTTTGTTCAATGGGGGAGGGGTCATACCTTCCCCGCCCCGCTTAGTTTCATAAGTCTAAATGATTTAGGGCACAGAATCTGCCGTAGATGTGAAATTTGCTAATTTTCATTCTCAACTTTCTCATCACATGAATGAGACATAACTTCTTCTCATAAAAATAGTGAATTAGAAATCAGATTTTGATTGGTTTGAGGATTTCGACCTTGAACTAGAAGAGGTTCTGTTTTCTTTGGACAGGCAAACCCAGAAAGAGAGATCGGGATGATGGAGACTTGAAGAAGTATAGTATAAATCAAATAGAAGGCTCGTTCGTAGATCAGCACAAAGTTATAAATCCAATCCGATCCAAGATGAGTAACCGAGTTCTTCTTCCTATGGTTGGCACGAGAATCCCTCTCAAAGGGGAAGAATCTAATTCGATCTCTGGGCTTATAACCAACCTATGAACAATGGTCTGTCTCGTCTAGTTGGTCTCCTTCTTGGCATCAAGAGTCGTCAGTACTGAAAAGGCCCGAAGGTATTAAAGAGACTGCTTTCAAATTCACTAGTCCTAGAACCTGCTTTTTATTGATATTGATCTAGAATCAGCTATTCCTAGTTTTTTTTTCTTATTCCTAGCCAGAGAAATTAAACTAATCTCGAGATCCAGNATAAGCTCATGAGCTTGGTCTTACTTCACCGTCGAGAAAGGAAAGAAGACTTCCATCTCCAAGTTTAACTCAGACGTAGCTCCCTTCTTTTTTTGGGGGGTGTGAAGCAGTGTCATGCTCCATCAGGATATAGATTTCCCTCGGATAGTCTTATACGCCCAGCAGATGGAGGCGGCGCATATGAGGGAGAGAGAGGCCAAAAGGGCCAGGACAGATAGTTATGGGACTTCCCATCCTAGATCAGGGGGCAGACATCGCCCATAGTCTCATCATAGGTCTTTTGATCTAGCACCATCATCGGCTAGTACACCATCTAGACCACGAGGTGGTCAGAGGAGCAGGTCCTCAGATTCGAGGGGCTAGGGTAGCATGCAGATAGAGCGCACATTTCCAGCTTGCGCGAAGTGTGGCAAAAATCATCCAGGGAGGTGTTTAGTTGGCTTAGACGCTTGTTTCGGGTGTGGAAAACCCGGACACAGACTCAGGGATTGCCCTTCAGCCAGACCAGGGGGTAGTGGTGCCCGAATGCCAGTCGCTAGTTTGGCAGCTCCAGTAGCACATCCCTCTTAGCAAGGTGCTTCAACTAGTTTAGATGGCGGTCAGCGTCAGAACAGATTCTATGCCTTAGCATTTCGCCAGGAGCAGGAGGTCTCCCTGGATGTAGTCCCTGGTATATTACAAGTTTTTCATGTTGATGTATATTATTTATTAGATCCAGGGGCTACCTTGTCTTTTGTGACTCCTTATGTGGCTAGTAGTTTCGGAGTCAGTCCCAAAATCTTGTTAGAACCCTTCTCAGTCTCTACTCTAGTGGGTGATTTTGTTGTAGCTAGACGGGTAAATAGAAGTTTCACGGTCACAGTCCTTCAGAAAGTTACCTCAGCAGATCTAGTAGAGTTAGCCATGATCGACTTTGATGTTATCCTCAGCATGGATTTGCTATTTTTATGTTATGCCTCAGTTAATTATAGAACTCGGGTAGTAGAGTTTAGATTTTCGGGTGAGCCAGTCATAGAGTGGAAGGATAGATCAGCTGTGCCTGTAGGCCGTTTCATTTCTTACCTTAAGGCTAGAAAGATGATATCCAAAGGTTGTGTATACCATCTAGTTAGGGTTAAGGATTCNCCAGTCAGTCCCAGTAGTATGTGAGTATTTAGAAGTCTTTCCAAATGATCTACCGGGAATCCCTCCCGAGCGGGAGATTGATTTTGATATTGACCTTCTTCATGATACGCATCCTATATCTATTCCTCCTTACAGAATGGATCCAACCGAGCTAAAGGATTTGAAGGAGCAGTGGAAGGACCTGTTAGACAGGGTTTTATTAGACCGAGCAAGTCCCCATGGGGTGCACTGGTTCTCGTTGTCTGAAAGAAAGATGGCTCTCTTCGTATGTGTATTGATTATCAACAATTGAACAAGGTTACCATCAAGAATAGGTATCCCCTACCCAGGATTGATGATTTGTTTGACCAACTTCAGGGAGCCAAGTGCTTTTTGAAGATAGATCTCAGATCCGGGTACCACCAGCTCAGAGTTCGGGAGGGTGACATCCCGAAGATAGCCTTCAGGACGCAGTATGGTCAGAGTTTGTAGTTATGTCTTTTGGACTAATGAATACTCTTGCAACTGTTATGGACTTGATGAACAGGGTGTTCAATCCATACTTGGATATGTTCATGATCATATTTATTGATGACATCCTGATATACTCTCGAGTGAGGAGGAGCATTGAGGGTGGTATTACAAACTCTCAAGGATCGCCAATTATATGCTAAGTTCAGAAAGTGCGAGTTTGGTTGAACTCTAGGGCATTTTTGGGCCATGGGGTGTCAAGTGAGGGTATAAAGGTGGACTCTCAAAAAATAGAAGCGGTGAAGAATTGGCCTAGGCCGGTGATCAGATATCAGGAGTTTCTTGGGTTTAGCTAGGTACTATAGGAGATTTGTTGAGGGATTTTCATCTATTGCAGCGCCATTGACCAAATTGACCCAAAAGAAAGTGAAATTCCAATGGTTGGAGGCTTGTGAGAGAAGCTTCCAGGAGTTAAAGACTCAATTTACCTCAGCATCGATGTTAACCCTACCCGACGACACTGATGGGTTTGTGGTGTATTGCGATGCTTCTAGAATTGTACCTGGTTGTGTATTGATGTAGCATGGCAAGGTTATAGCGTATGCTTCCAGACATCTGAAAGTTAATGAGAAAAATTACTCGACCTATGATCTTAAATTGGCGGCGGTGGTATTTTCCTTGAAGATATGGAGACATTATTTGTACGGGGTCCATGTAGATGTGTTTATGGACCATAAGAGTCTATATATGTGTTTACCAGAAGGATCTGAATCTACGACAAATGAGGTGGTTTGAGCTACTTAAGGATTATGACACGAGTGTCCTTTACCATCCGGGAAAGTCTAATGTAGTAGCAGACACACTTAGTAGACTCTCTATGGAGAGTGTGTCCCATGTGGATGAGGGGAGAAAGGAGCTGGTGAAGGATGTGAATTGACTTGCAAGGTTAGGAGTTCATTTGGGTTGACTCGACCGATGGGGGTGTTATTGTTCAGAAAGGATCCCAATCGTCCTAGGTGACTGATGTAAAAGCTAGACAAGACAAGGACCCTATTTTGGTAAAATTGAAGGAAGCCGCTCAGAATCAGATGGTCGAGGTCTTCTCCAAAGGGGGAGATGGTGTGCTTCGATACTAGGGTAACTTGTGTGTTTCGGACGTTGATGATTTGAGAAATCAGATGTTGCACAAGGCTCGTGGTTCCAAGTATTCGATGCATCCAGGTGCCACCAAGATGTACCGTGACTTACGGGAAGTCCATTGGTGGAATGGCATGAAGAAAGATATCGCAGAATTTGTAACTAAGTGCCCAAATTTTTATCAAGTGAAGGTTGAGCATCAGAGACCAGGAGGTGTGCTTTAGGATTTCGGTATTCCAACTTGGAAGTGGGAAGAAATCAATATGTACTTTATTACAGGGTTGACTCACACTCGTCGATAATATGACTCCATTTGGGTTGTCATAGACAGGGTGACCAAAGCCACTCACTGTCTACCGGCCAAAACCATGGATTCGGCGGAGGATTATGCCAAGTTATACATCCGAAAGCTAGTTTAGTTGCATGGAGTGCCTTTGTCCATCATATCACACAGAGGTACCCAATTTACCTCTCAGTTTTGGAGGTCGTTTTAAAAGGGACTTGGTAGGCAGGTTAAGCTCAGCACAACATTTCACCCGCAAACGGATGGTCAAGTGGAGTAGACAATTCTGACTCTCGAAGACATGTTGAGAGCATGTGTGATTGACTTCAAATGTAGTTGGGATGATCATTTTCCTCTTATCGAGTTTGCATATAATAACCGTTATCATTCTAGTATCTAGCTGGCTCCATTTGAGGCCCTCTATGGGTGGAGGTGTAGATCGTCTGTTGGTTGGTTTGAAGTCGGTGAAGCTGCAATGATAGGGCTGGATCTAGTCCATGAGGCTATGGAGAAAGTCCAGTTCATAGCGAATAGGTTGAAAATAGCTCAGTCGCCAAAAGTCCTATGCCGATGTGAGAAGGAGGGAACTTGAGTTCGAAGTTGATGATTGGGTGTTTCTAAAGGCGTCTCCCATGAAGGGAGTGATGAGATTCAAAAATAAAAGGAAAACTCAACCCTCGTTATGTTGTCCCTTACCAGATTGTGAAAAGAGTTGGCAAGGCGACATATGAACTGGAGTTTCCCTCAGAATTTTCTTCTGTTCATCCTATTTTTCATGTATCACTCTTAAAGAAGTGTTTGGGTAATCCCGCTCTAGTTGTCTTAGTGGACAATGTCGGTGTGAAGGAAAAACTTTGTTATGAGGAGGTTCTGGTGGAAATACTAGATCGGTGGGTTCAAAGGTTAAGAAACAAGGAAGTAGTTTCAATTAAAGTTTTATGGAGGAATCAACATGTCGAGGGAGATACGTCGGAAGCTGAAGAAGTTATTCTCTACCATCTCAGTTCCAACTTGAGGTATTAGTTTTTTCCCTAAAACTCTATACAGTTTCGTGTTCAGTTCATGTACCCCAGTTTCTTTCATGTATATGGATGTATGTATGATTCATGAATTCAGTTCTGCCATGTAGTTTAAATGGGAGTTAGTCATCCCATCAGTTTCAGCTTGTATGATCAGAAATTTAGTATGATGATTGCATTTCTATATTTTCTGTATGTTTTCCCACATTCAAGGATGAATGTTCCCAAGGGGAAGATATTGTAATATACCGGAAGTGCCCAAGACTAGACCCGAGATTTAAAAATGGAAAGTGGCAGAAATCTGGAAATTTTTCACAGAACGGGTCATGGAACGTATCGTTGGTGCCACCAATGACCCATAGGAGGTGTTCGTGGTAAGGTGTTGTAGGTTCGGCATTGGGTGTAATGGGTCTAGGAATGACCTGTCGTTAGATATAACGAGTTGTTATATGTGGTTGTGGTGAGACTGGTCCGTAATCAAGGAGGAAGTAACAAGTCGTGGAACGACTCGTTTCAAGTAACAACGGGTCATGGTCAGCAGTCGTGTAAAGGGATCCCAGGTTAAGGAAGTGGTGATGACAATTGGCAGCAACGAGTCATTGGGGTTAGCAATGACCCGTCCTATCCGGTCGTGGTGAGGGATCATAGGCTTGAACTCAGGGTGCAACAACGGAAGGTAACGAAGAATCATGGGATCTAACGACGGACCATTCTATCATCCGTTGTCACTGACAGTTCAGTTTTTCCAAGAGATTCATTAAGGGTATTTTCATCATTCCTAAGCTCTAGGGGTCCTAAACTACGTCGTTTAAGGCTCTAAATGAGGTGTTTTATGAGGGGAAGTTCATTCTAGGCTCATTCACATTCATGCATGCAAGTTGAAGGCTTAGAAGGTGATCAAGCTTGGGTTCTCTACACATTCTCCTTCAATTTTCATTGGGCAATAAGGGAGTGGTTAAATCAGTCCATCTCAAGTATGTCGAGTTATGAATGGGTGAATTTTTTCACACCCATGTCCAATCTCTCCGTAATTCATGGAATTCTATTGAAAATTTTATGGGGTTTTATCCCAATTCTTATGATCCATCCATGGGTTAATTTCCTTCGTGTATCAAGTTATAATCTATGAATCATGAGCAGATTTTACAACTATTTCACTTATAAATTATGGATTTAAATTTCTACAAAACTATGCCCAATTATGCATATTTTATGGAAGTTCAAGTTATGATTCTACCTTGATGTTGATGTTCAGTAACCCATTACGATTTATGACTCATGATATGATTTTTATCAAATTCTCATCATGAATTTATGAATATCAAGTATATGCATGTTTTACAAGTATGCATGAACCTCATGACATAAGATTTATGATTATGGCTGATTCACGAGCCTTATTTCATGGCTAGTTAACGTATCTTCAAGCATGCTTATGATTATCATGATTTAACTAGCCCATGAATTTCATGTATATTATCCTATGAGCATTATATATGTTTTATGAGTAGTATTTAACACCGAATAGGTTCGGGGTCCAGGTTTTATCCCAAATCTCAGAACTACATGCCACCGTAGGTCAAGATGGGACCTCCCTTGAGACTGTCCCTTTTCCCCAAAAGGGCCTTTCATGAGTGGTATCACACCTTTTTTCATGGTTCTACCTTTGGCAAGGTACGAACACCCTCCTGACTAGGGGTTTAAAGGTCGGGCTCTATGTATGCTCATGTGGGGTATGTCGGTTATAAGAATCTCCCATTGTTCCTCACGATTTATGCGTGGTTATGTTCATATCACTTTGGATCAAGTCATGTTTAATGAATATTTTCTCCTATTATTATGATTATGACTGATTTACGAATGTTTTCAAAACCTTAAGCCTTATGTCACATTATGATATTTATGTCATGAGCATGTTGTCCCACTATTATGAACTTTTATGTATTTTAAATGCCCATTTTACTTACCTTGCATACTCGGTACATTCCACGTACAGACCACATACTCTATGATGTATCGTGTCATGATACAGGCTCCGATCTTCAAACTTAGCCCCGTCACTAGCCAGCTTTCGGAGTTAGCATTAGTCTTTGTCGGTGAGTCCTCATTTGTGAAAGGCCCCTCTTTTATTCAGTTATGTTTGTGTATGTTCAGTTTCATACTTAGAGAGTTAGTTGGGGTCTTGTCCCATCAACTCATCAGACTTCGAGGCTTTTCAAACAAGAGATTGTATTCAGCTTCAGACTCGTGATGTGTTTCTGGTTTGTATGTTATGCTAGACTTCCGCTATGCTTATTATGTTAATTCTTTCGCTTTATTTGATTGAGTTAGATGTATGTTTATGCCATGGGTCGACATGGGGTCTCTCGGGGATCCTTGTCCCGTGTCTTGGTCCAAGCCTATGTTCGGGTCATCACAGTAAGCCACTCCATGTATGTACCCTTAGAAGCAATCACCCGTGCCAACCATGTGCATTGGAGTTTCTTGTCCTCCGCACTCAACTTCCTTTGCTTAATCTTCTACAGCTCACTTAGCCGATAATCAAACTCAGTTGTGTTAGTTGGAGGCTCAAACTCTGGACCGTACAACATATCAAGGCCTGATTTGTTAGGGTGGCTGCATATGCTGCATCGAACTCTCGAACTAATGTTGGGTTATAACTGCCGAAGAGTTCACTCAACCATCTGAACCTGTACTTCTAAAAAAATCATGAATCTCTGGGAGGTCTTTGATCCCGACCATGAACAATCTCGGCTCTTTGTAGATGCTCCTCTTTGGATGACCCTTATCATTTGCAGTAATGTCCTTATTGTAGATCACCCTCATGCTTAAAACACCCCATCTGTTTACCAGCCTCCGTGTTTGTGCTCTATCGGTAGAGGTTGCAGAGGTGTCCGAGGTTCAGTCTCCTTATTGGCAGGCCGTGGACTCACCCCCTAATCCTCTAGGGATGAGTCACCATCATTTTCACTTTCCTTGTTGGGTGGGTTCCTTACAAGCAGAGTCAGAGATGCGACCATCGCTGTCAGAGTGCTTAGTCCTATTCCTAGTCGCTATCCGCTCCAACTCCTCCTCCTAAACCTCATACTCCTCCACTGGTCCACTCGACTCTTCTGAAGATGATGGTTCATCTACCAATCTATGAGTCGAGGGATGTTCGTTTTCCAGCCTCTATTTCTGGGCCTTTTCCTTCTTGGAGTTTCCTTTTGGTGCTATCGTACCTGTGGGATCAAAATTAGTACCCAAAATATCAATGTATATGTGCAACAAAAATGTAACATTTTATTCAGAACCGGATCGCGACAAGGGACGAGGAGCCCCGGGAGACTCCCAGGCAACCCATGACATGAACATACATATATCTCAATCAATAAAATAGAAGAATTAACATGATAATCTTAGCGGAAGTCTAAAATAAGCATAACATCAGAAATACACGAATCTGAAGCTGAATACATTCTATTATCTGAAAAGCCTCTAGTCTGATGAGTTGATGGAATAAAACCCCAACTAACTCTCTCATACTAAAAACTGAAAACACATAGAGGAATCTGATAAAAGAACGGTCCTCGAGAGATGAGGACTCACCAACGAGCGTAAGATGCTAACTCCGAAAGTCTGGCTAAGAATGGGGTTGAGTTTGAGTGCCGGGCCTGTATCATGAAACGATACATCATAGAGTATACGGCCAGTACGTGGATTGTACCGAGTATGCAAGGTAAGTAAAACCGCTTAAATAAGTAAAATCATTAAAAACATGCATAATGGAAAACATAAACAAAATAAGAATCAAAGAGTAGGGCTTGCATACTATCTTTCTGGAGATACGTGAAGGATTTGCATCAGCTTGTACGACTAGGAGTTCGTCTTGTTGACTCGANCTATCTTTCTGGAGATACGATCTCAACATAGCATAACATAATAATTTAACATTAGGTCAAACCTGCTTTAGAACATATCTAGTTATATACAACATGAGTGATACACATGCATAACTGAAATCATGAGGAACAATGGGAGACTCGTCTTTTAACCGACATACCATGATAGAGCTTACATGGTCCCAACTATCACACTCAAGTGGGTAGAGCCGTCCAAAGCCTTGCAAGGGCTAAGGACAACACCATGATATCGATATCAAGCTCGTGGCCCAATCTAACAGGGGATAGCTCACATATGAGGTCCCAATATAATCTGATCATACCTATGTTGGCGCGTAGTTCTGAGGCATAGGGTTGACTGACCCATATCCTACTTGGTGCTAGACACTACTTCCAAAAAACACGCATATGCTCTCCATTGTTTTTCAACGAAGCTGACCATCTTCTATTGACGAAGATGAATAATCATGAATGCATAAATCTGAATCATACATGAGGAGCCTTGGCTCAAACCATACCATAAGCTGAACATAAATGGGAGTCTTTTTCTCCAAAACCACCTGTAAGCTAAATTCGTAAAATCATAATCATACTTGAACATATGGGCATTGCCTGATACTTTAACATGCTTGAAAATACACAGTTCCCTTGAAATCATGATCGTAAAAATGGGTAACTTGAAAATATGCTTTTCATTAATAATATCTCATCATACTAGAACATTCATCATAAATCTCAAATTTTCATGAACTTCTCATAATTGGGATATTTAATTTATAAAGCTTGAAACATAATTTTCATTGAAAACATCATAAAACTTTCCCATAAATCATAATTTGATAGTAGAAACTCATTTAAATCATACCATATAGCGAATTAGGAATTTCATGCATTGGATTAAAACCCCATAGATTTAACATAGGAAATTCATTATTTAGAGAGGGATTAGGGATGGGTGTGAATAGATTCACCCATTCATAACCCTACATACCTGATTATAACTGATTCTTACACATCTATGGTTGCCCAAGAGGAATTAAAGAGAACTTGAAGGAGAATAAACTTGATCACCTATCTAACTCTTTAACTTTGCATGCATGAGTAAGAATGGCCTAAAATGAACTTAACCCTCTTTAAACTCATTATTCATAACTTAAAACAACGTATTTTAGGCCTTAGGATCATAGGAATTATGGAAAAGTCCTTACTAAATTCACAGGAAATAATTGAATTCCAGTCCCCATGAGGGACAGGACGACTCGTCACTTCAGGCCACGACTCGTGGCATCATCCGTCAATGTCAGGACCCGAACGTAGACCTGGATCATAACACGGGACAAGGAGCTCCGAGAGACTCCAAGTCAACCCATGGAATGAACATACATCTAACTCAATATCAATAAAGCGGAATACGTAACATAACGACATAGCGGAAGCATAAACATAACATAACATGGTAAATGGAACATACTATATACATAACAGCTGAATACAACATATAGTCTGAAAGCCTCTAATGTATCCGATGGGTTGATGGGACAACACCCCCAACTAACCGACAAGTCTAGAAAACTAAAAATTAAAGACAACAGATATTAACTAGTCCTCGAAGAATGAGGACTCACCCAAGAGCTGAATGCTATACTCGGAGATGAACTACTGACGATGTTGGATCTATAGATCGGAGCCTGTATCATGAAATGATACAACATAGAGTATGCGGTCAGTACGTGGAATATACCGAGTATGCAAGGTAAGTAAAACAAATATATAAATAATATATAAAATCTCATAAGAGATCATAAGAGTGGGACAACATGCTCATAACATAAATATAATAAGATAACATAAGGATCAAGGTTTTCAAATCATTCGTAATCCATTCATTACCATAGTCATAAGGGAACCTTATAAATCATCACTTGAGCCGAAATAACATAAACATAATAATGCATAAAATATGCGGAACAATAGGAGATTCTTATAATCAACATACACCATATGAGCACACATGGAGCTCGACCTGTAAATTCCTAGTTGGGAGGGTTTTCGTACCTTGCCAAGGGTAGAATCATGAAGGGCGTGATATCACACATGAAAGGCTCATTTGGGAAAAGGGGACAGTCTCAAGGGAGGTCCCATCATGTCCTACAGTGACACGTAGTTTTGAGATTCAAGATTAATTTATAGTCGAATTAGTTGTAAAATCTAACCATGATTCATAAAATATGATGTAAATCATGAGAAGTAACAACCCATGGATAGATCATTAGAATTCCCGAAGATTTAAGATAAAACCCCATAAGATTTTTAATAAAAAATTCATGAATTAGGAGAGATTAGGCATGGGTGTGAACGAGAACACTCACTCATAACCCTACATACCTATTTATGGCTGATTCTTACACTCCCTTGAATGCCCAAGAAGAAATTGAACAGAACCTTGAAGGATTTGCCTTGATCACCTCTCTAGACTTTCACTCATACATGCATGGGTTTTGAATAGGTTAGAAGGATGTAACCTATCTTAATACACTCAGAGAATAACTTAAAACGACATAGTTTCAGATCCTGGGTCTGATCTTTGGGCTTCCGGGGTATAACATCTCCCCCTTGGGAACATTTTTCCTCGAATGTTGAAAATCATACAAAAATGTAGAGAAATGCAATCATCATATCCATATACTAATCGTTGAGGCCGAAAATTGACAGAATGACTATCTCCGATTCAAACTACATAGCTGAACTGATTTCACATATCATACATACATCCATATACATAAAAGAAACTTGGGCACATGAGCTAAACATGAAAACTAAATAGAGTTTGAGAGCAAAATTGATACCTCAAGCTGGAATTGAGCCGATAAAGAATAAATATGGGTATTTAGTCATCATATCCACTTCGGCTTCCCACGTATCTCCTTCAATATGTAGATTCCTCCTTAGAACCTTGATTGAAGCTACTTGATTGTTCCTTAGCCTTCGAACTTGATGATCCAGTATTTCTACCGGAGCCTCCTCATAACTAAGGCTGTCTTTCACACCAACGCTATCCACCGGGACAACTAAGGCTGGATCACCCAAACACTTCTTTAAGAGCGATACATGGAATACAGGATGCACGGAAGCCAACTATGAAGGCAACTCCAATTCATATGCCACCTTGCCAATCCGTTTCACAATTCGGTAGGGACCAACATAATGAGGGCCAAGTTTTCCTTTCTTTCCAAACCGCATCACTCCCTTCATAGGAGATACCTTCAGAAACACCCAATCATCCACCTAGAATTCTAATTCTCTCCTTCTCACATCGACATAGGACTTTTGGCGATTTTGAGCTATTTTCAACCTGTCCCGTATGAGTTGAACCTTCTCCATAGCCTCGTGGACTGAATCTGGTCCTACCATCGCAGCTTCGCCAACTTCGAACCAACCAATGGGCGATCTACATCTCTGCCCATAGAGAGCCTCAAACGAAGCCATCTGAATACTGGAATGGTAGTTGTTATTGTATGAAAACATGATAAGAGGAAAATGATCATCCCAACTACCCTTGAATTCAATCACGCATGCTCAACATGTCTTCGAGAGTCTGAATTGTTCGCTCCGCTTGGCCATCCATTTGCGGGTGAAATGTGGTGCTGAGCTTAACTTGAGTACCAAGTCCTTTTTGAAATGACCTCTAAAACTGAGAGGTAAATTGGATACCTCTATCTAAAATGATGGATAAAGGAACTCTATGCAATCGAACTGGCTCCCAGATATATAGTTTGGTATAATCCTCCACCAAATTTGTCGTTTTGACTAGTAGAAAATGAGCAGCCTTGGTCAACTTGTCTACCACAACCCAAATGGAGTCATATTGTCTATGAGTATGAGGTAAACCTGTGATGAAATCCATATTAATTTCTTCCCACTTCCATGTAGGAATACCAATCTCCTGAAGCATGCCTCTCGGTCTCTGGTGCTTGACCCTTACTTGCTGGAAGTTTGGGCACTTAGCTACAAACTCCGCAATGTCCTTCATGCCATTCCACCAATAGACTTCCCGTAAGTCACGGTACATCTTGATGGCACCTGGATGGAAAGAATATCTGTATCCATGAGTGTTGTGCAACATCCGACTCCTTAAATCATCCACATCCGGAACACATAGGTGACCCTGGTACCGAAGCACACCATCTCACCCTCAGGAGAAGACCTCTACCTTTTGATTTTTAACGGATTCCTTTAACTTTACCAAAATTGGGTCCTCATCTTGTCTAGCTTTTACATAAGTCTCCAAGGATGATTCTAATCCGTTCTGAACAATAACACCGCCATCGGTCAAGTCAACCAACCGAACTCCTAACCTTGCGAGTCGGTGCATATCCTTCACCAGCTCTTTCTTTCCCTCATCCACATGGGATACACTCTCCATAGAGAGTCTACTAAGTGCATCTGCTACTACATTGGCCTTACCCGGATGGTAAAGCACACTCATATCATAGTCTATGAGTAGCTCCAACCACCTCCTTTGCCAAAGATTGAGATCCTTCTGGGTAAACACATATTGTAAACTCTTATGATCTATAAACATATCCATGTGGACCCCATACAAATAATGTCGCCATATCTTCAAGGAAAAAACCACCACAGCCAACTCAAGATCATAGGTCGGGTAATTCTTATCACGAACCTTTAGCTGTCTGGAGGAATATGCTATAACTTTCCCGTGCTGCATCAATACACACCCAGATCCAATCCTTGAAGCATCGCAATACACCACGAACCCATCGGTACCCTCAAGTAGGGTTAACATCGGTGCTGAAGTAAGTTGAGTCTTCAACTCTTGGAACCTCTTCTCACAAGCCTCCGACCATTGGAATTTCACCTTTTTCTAGGTCAATTTGGTCAAAGGTGCTGCAATTGATGAGAAACCTTCCACGAATCTTCGATAGTAGCTAGCTAAACCTAAGAAGCTCCAAATATCTAAAGGATTCACCGGTCTAGGCCAATTCTTCACCGCTTCTATTTTTTGAGATTGCACCTTTATGCCTTCGCTTGATACCACATGGCCAAAAAACGCCACTGGGTTCAACCAGAATTCGAACTTGCTAAATTTGGCATATAATTGGTGATCCTTGAGGGTCTATAGCACTACTCTCAAATGAGCGGCATGCTCTTCCTCGCTCTGAGAGTATATCAGGATGTCATCAATAAACACAATCACGAACATATCCAAGTATGGCTTGAACACCCTATTTATCAAGTCCATAAAAGTTGCAGAAGCATTCGTTAGTCCAAAAGACATAACTACAAACTAATAATGACCATACCGTGTCCTGAAGGCTGTCTTCGGGATATCGCTCTCCCAAACTCTAAGCTGATGGTACTCGGACCTGAGATCTATCTACGATAAACACTTGGCACCCTGAAGTTGGTTGAATAAATCATCAATCCTGGGTAGAGGATACCTGTTCTTGACATTGACCTTGTTCAACTGCCGATAATCGATACTCATGCGAAGAGAATCGTCTTTATTTCGGACAAAGAGAATTGGTGCACTCCATGGGTACTTGCTTGGCTTAATGAAACCCTTATCTAATAGGTCCTTCAACTGTTTCGTCAACTCCTTTAGCTCGGTTGGAGCCATTCTATTGGGAGGAATAGATATAAGCTGCGTGTCGGGAAGAAGGTCAATACTAAAATCAATCTCTCGCTCGGGAGGGATTCTCTATAAATCATCAGGGAATACTTCTGGGTACTCACGCACTACCGAAACTGACCGGATAGTCAGGGTCTCAGACTCAATATCCTTCACCCTAACTAGATGATACACACAACCCTTGGAAATCATCTTCCTGGCCTTATGATAGGAAATGAAATGACCTATAGGCTAGGCCGAACTACCATGGGTTCTACAATTAAAAGAAGCATAACACGCATACAACCAATCTATACCGAGAATAATATAAAAGTCAGTCATGGTAAATTCTACAAGGTCTGTGGATGTGACTTTATGCAATACTGTGATCGAGCAACTTCTATACACCCGCCTAGCTACAACTGAATCACCAGCAGGAGTAAAGACTGAGAATGGTTCTGACAAAATTTCGGGACTCACTCCAAAGCTACTAGCAATATAAGGTGTCACAAAAGACAAGGTAGCCCATAGATCTAACAAAGAATAAGCATCAAGGTGAAACACTTGTAACATACCAATAACCACATCCGGTGAAGTCTCCTGCTCTTGACGGGTCGCAAGGGCATAGAACCTATTCTGGCACTGACCACTAGCTGAACTAGTCGAAGCGCCCTGGTGGGAGGGACGTGCTGTCGGATCAGCTGAACTATCGGCTGGTATGCGGGCTCCCCCTCCCCCTAATCTGGCCGAAGGACAATCCCCGAGTCTGTGATCGGGTTTGCCACACCCGAAACAAGCGTCTGAGCCAACTTGGCACCTCCTTGGTTGATTCTTGCCGCACCTTGCATAGGCTGGGAAGGTGCGCTCTATCTGTATTCTACCCTGACCCCTCAAATCTGAAGCCCTACTCCTCCGATCCCCTCGTGATCCAAATGGTGCACTAGCTGATGACGGTGCTGGAGTAAAAGACCTGTGATGAGACTGCTGATGCTGTCCAACCCCTAATCTAGCCTGAGAAATCCCATAATTGTCTGTCCTGTCCCTCTTAGCCTCTCTGTTCTTCCGATACACTATCTCCATCTATTGGGCATGCAACACTATGCGTGGAAAATCTATGTCTCGATGCAGTATGGCGATATTACAATCCTTATCAAGGTAGTCCGCCACTCTATGCATAAATTAGCTCACTCGAGCCCTCTGGTCTGCCACTAACTCTGGTGCATAATTGGATAAATGGGTGAACTCCAGAGCGTACTCCTGAACTGACATGTCACCCTGCTTCAGATATACAAACTCAGCCGCCTTCAGTTCCCTCATCTCACAAGGGAAGAACCGATCAGAAAAGGCTGCATGAAACTCTTCCAAACCTATAGGGCCTGCTCCCACTACCCTACTATCTTTCCACTGTTTAAACCAAATAAGCGCAACCCCTTTCAGTTGATAAGAGGCAAAATCAACGCACTCCTCATTTGCCACCCCCATGACCTGGGTGATCTTTAGAATCTCATCGATGAATTCATGCAGGTCCTCATCTACTTTTGACTCGAGAAACTCTAGCGGGTTCATTCTCAAGAAATCCCTGACTCGATCTGCCGCTGCATTGACATTTTGTGGAACATGCACAACTACCTTCTCATTAACTTGAGCAGTCAAGGCCTGCACCAGCATCTGAATAGCTTCCCGAAACTCAGCATAGGCAACCGGCTCCATGCATGGTGCTCCTGAACTGGTGGGGTATGTTGGTGCCCGTTTCCGTCGCCATCATCATGGCCTTCTCCATTCCCATTCCTCCTACCATTTACTCTGCGGGAGCCATGATTCTGCAATCACGAATAGCACAAATTATAAGGATATGGAGACATTTCATCGCACGACATAGATCATGAAAGAAGGGAACATTTCCTAAATTTCTTCTAGCCTCTTCATCATAAGTGTGGTGCGCTTCACACCCATGAAAAAGACTATACTTAACATGGATTTCAGACACCCTAGGAAACTTCAAACCTATGACTCTGATACCAAGTTTTTCATGACCCGAACATAGACCAGATCGTAACACGGGACAAGGAGCCCGAGAGACTCCAAGTCGACCCATGGCATGCACATACATCTACCTCAACATCAATAAAGCAGAATATGTAATATAATGACATAGCGGAAGCATAAACATAACATAACATGGTAAGCGGAATGTACTACATACATAACAAATGAATACAACATATAGTTTGAAAGCCTCTAACGTATCTGATGGGTTGATGGGACAACATCTCCAACTTTCCGACAAGACTAGAAAACTGAACATGAAAAGACAATTGATATCAACTAGTCCTCAGATAATGAGGACTCACCCAAGAGCTGAATGTTATACTCCAAGATGAACTACTGACGGTGCTGGATCTATAGATCGGAGCCTGTATCATGAAACGATACAACATAGAGTATATGGTCAGTATGTGAAATGTACCGAGTATGCAAGGTAATTAAAACGGACATTTAAATAATACATAAAAGCTCAAAAGAGTGGGACACCATTCTCATAACATAAATATCATAAGATAACATAAGGCTCAAGGTTTTCAAATTATTCGTAATCTATTCTTCATAAGGGAACCTTATAAATCATCACTTGAGCCAAAATAACATAAACATAATAATGCATAAAACATGCGGAACAATGGGAGATTCTTATAACCGACATACCCCATATGAGTACACATGGAGCCCGACCTGTTTATCCCTAGTCGGGAGGGTGTTTGTACCTTGCCAAGGGTAGAACCATGAAGGGTGTGATATCACACATGAAATGCCCATTTGGGCAAAGGGGACAGTCTCAAGGGAGGTCCCATCATGTCCTACGGTGGCACGTAGTTCTGAGATTCGGGGCAAAACCTGAGCCCCGAACATACTCGGTGTTAAATACTACTTCCAAAATATATATAGTGCTTATAGTATAATATGCATGAAATTCATGGGATATTTAAATCATGATAATCATAAGCATGCTTGTAAATATGTGAACTAGCCATGAGGGTAAGGCCCGTAAGTCGGCCAAAAATATAATTAGTAAAATCATGAGTTTGATGCATATTTGTAAATCATGTATAGGCTTTTTAAATCATAAATTCATAATGGACATTTGAATAAATCCATATTATGACTCATAAATCATGATGCGTTTATGAATATCAATAACAGAGGTAAAGTCATAACTCAATTCATCATAGAACATGCATAATTAGGCATAATTTAATAAAAATTGAAATCAATAAATTTATAGTCGAATTAGTTGTAAAATCTAACCATGATTTTCATAATATGATGTAAATCATGAGAGGTAATAACCCATGGATAGATCATTAGAATTCCCCAAGATTTAAGATAAAACCCCATAAGATTTTTAATCAAAACTTCACAAATTAGGAGAGATTGGGCATGGGTGTGAACGAAAACACCCACTCATAACCCTATATACCCATTTATGGTTGATTCTTACACTCCCTTAAATGACCAAGAAGAAATTGCAGAGAACCTTGAAGGATTTGCCTTGATCACCTCTCTAGACTATCACTCTTGCATGCATTGGTTTTGAATAGGTTAGAAGGACTTAACCTATCTTAATACACTCAGAGAATAACTTAAAATGACGTAGTTTAGGACCTTAGAGCGTAGGAATGATGAAAATACCCTTAAAAACTTTGCATAAAATAACTGCTCGTCAGTCCCCACGAGGGACCTAACGAGTCATTTCCACCTTGCACGAGTCGACACTTTGGTCATGGGGTACACTGCCAAATTTCGCTTGGAACTTGTAACGGGCCATCCCACGAGTCATTACCGGTTACCACCACTCATGGTCGCCATTCGTCACTTCCACTGCCTCAACCCTAAATCATTATCTTCCCGATGACCACGAGCCACTCAACGAACTGTGGTGACTGACCACGATTCGTGGAACCTATCCATTAGGAGCACTGCCTCACTTTTTTTCCTTTTTAAATACCTTGGCCATGGCTGACCTAACGAGTCGTAGGGCCTTACCACGACTCGTTGTCATGCCCATGACAACTCCCTTCGAAAATTCCTTTAACTCAAGCCAGCCCTTACCACGAGTCACCTCACGACTCCTGGTCCTCCCCACGGGACACAACGACTCGTTCTGTGACCTGGTGCAAATTTTTTAGTTTTCTCCGTTTCAACTCCTAGGTCTGATCTTTGGGCTTCCAGGGTATAACAGTCAAGTACACTGCCTGAGGGTTCGCCTGGGGCTCATCACGAGAGACCTCACGATTCGTCACCGGTGACCATGACTCGTGTTCACAGCTAATCACCTTCACTGCCTTAATCTCTAAAAATTTCCATTCTATTAACCATGACCCATCCCACGTATCGTGGTGACTGACCACGACTCTGGAGTCCTTCCGTGGGGTACACTGCCATCTTCCCTCTCCTTCTCAGTCATCATTTCCCACGACTGACTCAACGAGTCGTGGGGTCTGACCACGACTCGTGGTCATGTCCGTGGGGATCGGACCTTAAATCCCAAATTTAAAACTCACATCCTGAGCCTCACCATGAGTCACCTCACGACTCATGGTCTACCCCCACGGGTCACATCATGACCCGTTCTGTGACTTGATGCTAGATTTTAAATTTTCTCCATTTCAATCCCGGGTCTTATCTTTAGGCTTGCGGGTATTACAATATCTCCCCCTTGGGAATATTCGTCCTCGAATGTTGGAAAATATACAGAAAAGCAGAGAAATGCAATCATCATATTCAAATACTGATCATTTAAGCTGAAAACTGATGGAATAATTAACTCCAATTTAAACCACAGATAGCTGAATTGAATTAAGGAATCGTACATACATCCATATACATAAAAGAAACTTGGACACATGAATTGAACTTGAAAACTAAATAGAGCCTTAGGGAAAAATCTGATACCTCAAGCTGGAACTGAGTCGGTAGAGAATAGATGTAGGTATCTAGCCATCATATCCGCTTCGGCTTCCCATGTAGGTCCCTCAACCTGTTGATTCCTCCATAAAACTTTGACTGAATCTACTTCATTGTTTATTAGCCTTCGAACCTAACTATCTAGTATTTCCACCAGAAGCTCCTCATAACTAATGCTGTCTTTCACACCAACACTGTCCACCGGGACAACTAAAGTGGGATCACCCAAACACTTCTTTAAGAGCGATACATGGAATACAAGATGTACGGAAGTTAATTGTGAGGGAAACTTCAATTCATATGCCACCTTGCCAACCCTTTTCACAATTCAGTAGGGACCAACATAACGAGGGCTGAGTTTTCCTTTCTTTCCGAGCCTCATCACTCCCTTCATGGGAGACACCTTTAGAAACACCCAATCGTTCAGTTCGATTTCGAGTTCTCTCCTTCTCATATCGGCATAGGACTTTTGGCAACTTTGAGCTGTTTTCAACCTGTCCGGTATAAGTTGAACCTTCTCCATAGCCTCAGGAACTGAATCGGTCCTTTCATCACAGCTTCACCAACTTTGAACCAACCAATAGGTGATCCACATCTCCGTCCATAGAGAGCCTCAAACAGAGCCATCTGAATGTTGGAATGGTAGCTGTTATTGGATGCAACCTCGATAAGAGGCAAATGATCATCCTAACTACCTTTGAAGTCAATCACACATGCTCTCAACATGTCCCGAGAGTCTAAATTGTCCGCTCCGCTTGACCATCCGTTTGTGGGTGAAATGATGTGCTGAGCTTAACTTGAGTACCTAGTCCCTTTTGAAATGACCTCCAAAACTGAGAGGTGAATTGGGTACCTCTATCTGATATGATGGACAAGGGCAGTCCATGTAATCAAACTAGCTCTCGGATGTATAACTTAGCATAATCCTCCATCGAATCCATGGTACCGGTAGAAAGTGAGCGACTTTGGTCAACCTGTCTACAACAACCCAAATGGAGTCATATTACTGTCGAGTGCGAGGAAACCTTATGATGAAGTCCTTATTGATTTCTTCCCACTTTCAAGTAGGAAAACTGATATCCTGAAGCACACCTCCCAGTCTCTGATGCTCGACCTTCACTTGCTGACAGTTTGGACACTTAGCCACAAATTCTGCTATGTCCTTCTTCATGCCATTCCACTAATAGACTTCATGTAAGTCACCGTACATCTTGGTGGCACCTGGATTGACTGAATATCTGGATCCATGATCATAGTGCAACATCCAATTTCGCAAATCGTCAACATCCGGAACACATACGCGACCCTGATATCGAAGCATACCATCTCCTCCTTTGGAGAAGACCTCTACCTTCTAATTTTGAACGGCGTCCTTTAACTTTACCAGAATAGGGTCTTCGTATTGTATAGATTTTACATCGATCACCAAGGATGATTCTGATCCGTGAACAATAACACTGCTATCGGTCGCGTCAACCAATCGAACTCCCAACCTTGCGAGTCGATGCAGATCCTTCACCAGAACCTTCGTCCCCTTACCCATATGGGACATACCCTCCATAGAGAGTCTACTAAGTGTGTCTTCTACTACATTGGCCTTACCCGGATGGTAAAGGATACTCATATCATAGTCCTTGAGTAGCTCCAACCACCTCATTTGTTGAAGATTGAGATCCTTCTGGGTAAACACATATTGTAAACTCTTATGTCCATAAACACATCCACGTGGACCCCATACAAATAATGTCACCATATCTTCTACCACCACGGCAAATTCAAGATCATGGGTCGGGTAATTCTTCTCATGAACTTTTAGCTATCTGGAGGCATATGCTATAACCTTCCCGTGCTACATAAGTACTCACCCAAGTCCAATCATTGAAGCATCAAAATACACCACGAATACATCGGCACCCTCCAATATGGTTAATATCGGTGCTGAAGTAAGTCGAGCGTTTATCTCCTAAAAGATTCTCTTGCAAGCCTTCGACCATTGGAATTTCACCTTCTTCTGGGTCAATTTGGTCAAGGGCGCTGCAATAGATGATAAAACTTCAACAAATCTCCGATAGCAGCCTGCTAATCCCAAAGAGCTTTGGATATCCGAAGGATTCACCGGTCTAGGTCAATTCTTCACCGCTTTTATTTTCTGGGAGTCCACTTTTATGCCCTCACTTGATACCACATGGCCTATAAACGCCATGGAGTTCAACCAAAACTCACACTTGCTGAATTTAGCATATAGCTGATGATTCTTGAGGGTCTGTAGTATCACCTTCAAATGAGCGGCATGCTCCTCCTCACTTTATGAGTATATCAGGATGTCATCAATAAACACGATCACGAACATATCCAAATATGGCTTGAACATCCTGTTCATAAGTCCATAAAATCTGTAGGAGCATTTTTTAGTCCAAAAGACATAAATACAAACTCATAATGACCATACCGCATCCTGAACGTTGTCTTTGGGATGTCGCTCTCCTGAATTCTGAGCTGATGGTACCCAGATTTGAGATCTATCTTCGAAAAACACTTGGCACCTTGAAGCTGGTCAAATAAATCATCAATTCTAGGTAGAGGATACCTGTTTTTGATGGTGACTGTGTTTAATTACCGATAATCAATACACATCCATATAGAACCATCCTTTATTTGGACAAAGAGAACTTTTTTGTGCACCCCATGGAGACTTGCTTGGTCTAATGAAACCCTTATCTAATCGGTCCTTCAACTGTTCCTTCAAATCTTTTATCTTGGCTAGAGCCATGCTGTAAGGAGGAATAGATATATGTTGCGTGTTGCGAAGAAGGTTAATGCCAAAATCAATCTCCCGCTCGGGAGGGATTCCCGGTAAATCATCGGGGAAGACTTTTGGATACTCACATACTACTAGGACTGACTGGATAGTCGGGGTCTCTGACGTTGCATCCTTAACCCTAACTAGATGGTACACACAACCCTTAGAAATCATCTTTTTGGCCTTAAGGTAGGAAATGAAATGACCTACAGGCATAGTTGAACTACCTTTCCATTCTAAGACTGTCTCACCCGGAAATCTGAACCCTACTACCCGGGTTCTACAATTAACTGAAGATATCATGCAAATAGCCAATCCACTCCGAGGATAACATCAAATTTGGTCATGGCTAACTCTATCAAATATACTGAGGTAACTTTCTGAAGGACTGTGACGGACAACTTCTATACACCTGTCTAGCTACAATTGAATCACCTACCGGGGTAGAGACTGAGAAGGGATCTAACAAGACTTGGGGACTGACTCCGAAACTACAAGCCACGTAAGGTGTCTCAAAGGACAAGGTAGCCGCCCGATCTCACAAAGCATAAATATCAAGATGGAAAAATCGTAACATACCAGCGACTACATCCGGGGAGACCTCCTGCTCCTGGTGGGATGCTAATGCATAAAATCTATTATGGCGCTGACCGCTAGCTGAACTAGTCGAAGCACCCTGCTGTGAGGGACGTGCTGCTGGAGCTGCTGAACTAGAAGCTGGGCCTCAATCCCCATCATGGAACTTTCTCGCTGTTGGGCAGTCCCTGAGCACATGTTCGGGCTTCCCACACCCAAAGCAAGCACCTGTACCTGCCAAGAACTGGCCCGTGTGCCCCCGACCACACCTGCCACAAACTGGGATGCTAGAATATGCGGGCCCTGCTGCTCCGACTCCTAGAGCCTAATGCTCGCCCCCTCTGGTCGTGCCTAGGTATGGATGGAACACTAAATGCTAAAGATGTTGGGGCTAAAGATCTCTGGTGGGTCTGCTGTCGGTGTGCACCACCTGACCTTGGTTGAGAGAATCTGTAGCTATCAGTTCTGGCCCTCATGGCCTCTCTCTCCCTCATATGCACCACCTCTATCTACTGGGCATACAAGACTATCCGAGGAAAATCCATATCATGGTGGAGCATAGTGGTCCTGCAATCCTTGTCCAAATAGTCCGCCACGCCATGAACAAACTTGCTCACCCGCGCCCTCTGATCAGCCATTAACTCCGGGGAGTACTTCGATAGGCGAGTGAACTCAAGGGAATACTCTTGCACCGTTATATTCCCTTGCTTAAGATTCACGAACTCGACTGGCTTCAACTCCCTCATTTCACAAGGGAAGAACAGATCTAGGAATGCAACATGGAACTCTTCCCAAGTGACAGGGCCTACTCCGACGGCCCTACTATCTTTCCATTGTCAAAACCAGATGTGTGTGAGCCCTTTCAACTGGTATGAGGCCAACTCTGCACAATCAACTCCATTCATCCCCATAACTTGGGTGATCTTCACAATCTCATCAATGAACTCATGCGGGTCCTCATTTACTTTTGACCCAAGGAACTCTGGCGGGTTCATTAACAAGAAATGCCTAACTCAAGCCGCCGCCGCATTGTCATTTTGTAGGACATGTGCAACTGTCTGCTGATTGACCTGAGTGGTCAAGGCCTGTTCGAGCATTTGAATAGCTGCCCTAAATTCAGCATGGGCAACCGGCTCTGATGCATGGTGCTCCTGAACTGGTGGGGCTTGCTGGTGCCCATTTCTGTTGCCATCCTCGTGGCTGTCTTCATTCCTATTCCTCCTACCATTTACTCTATGGGGATCTATGATTATGAAATCGTGAATAGCATGAATTAGAAGGATGGGGCATGGGGGGGGGGGACACTTCATCACACAACATAGATCATGAAAGAAGGGAACATTTCCTAAATTCTTCATAGCCTCTTCGTCATAAGTGTGGTGCACTTCACACCCATCAAAAAGACTACTCAACGCAGCTTTCAGACACCCTAGGATGCTTCAAACCTATTTCTCTGATACCAAGTTTGTCATGACCTGAACGCAGGCCCGTATCGTGACACGGGACAAGGAGCCCCGGGAGACTCCAAGTCGACCCATGGAATGAACATGCATCTATCTCAATCAATAAAATGGAAGAATTAACATGATAATCTTAGCGGAAGTCTGAAATAAGCATAACATCAGAAATACACAAATCTGAAGCTGAATATATTATATTGTCTGAAAAGCCTCTAGTCTAATAAGTTGATGGGACAAAACCCCAACTAACTCTCTAATACTAAAAACTGAAAATACATAGAGGAATCTAATAAAAGCATGGTCCTCGGTAGATGAAGACTCACCAACGAGCGTAAGATGCTAACTTTGAAAGGCTGGCTAGGAATGGGGCTGAGTCTGAGTGTCAGGGCCTGTATCATGAAATGATACAACATAGAGTATGCAGTCAGTACATGAAATGTACCGAGTATGCAAGGTAAGTAAAACTGCTTAAATAAGTAAAATCAATAAAAACATGCATAATGTAAAACATAAAAAAAATAAGAATCTGAGAGTAGGGTTTGCATGCTATCTTTCTGAAGACATACTCTCAATATAACATAACATCATAACTGAATCGATTGACCCAAAGCTAAAATTCAATAGTCATAAATAAAGATGAACATTGGGTCAAACCTTCTTTAGAACATATATAGTTATATACAATATGAGTGATACACATGCATAATTGAAATCATAAGGAACAATAGGAGACTCGTCTTTTAATCTACATACCATGTTAGAGCTTACGTGGTCCCAACTATCACACTCAAGTGGGTAGAGCCATCAAAAGCCTTGCTAGGGCTAAGGACGATGCCATGATATCGATATCAAGCTCGTGGCCTAATCAGGCGCGGGATAGCTCACATAGGAGGTCCCAATATAATCTGATCATACCTATATTGACACGTAGTTCTAAGGCATATGGTTGACTAACCCATAGCCTACTAGGTACTAGACACTACTCCCAAAAAACAAGTGTATGCTCTCTATCGTTTTTCAACGAAGCTAACCATCGTCTATTGACGAAGCTGAATAATCATGAAGGAATAAATCTAACTCATACATGAGGAGCCTTGGCTCAAACCATACCACAAGTTGAACATAAATGGGAGTCTTTGCTCCAAAACCATGTGGTAAGCTAAATTCGTAAAATCATAATCATACTTGAACATATGGGCATTGCCCGATACTTTAACATGCTTGAAAATACATAATTCCCTTGAAATCATAATCGTAACCATGGGTAACTTGAAAAATGCTTTTCATCAATAATATCTCACCATACTAGAATGTTCATCATAAATCTCAACTTTTCATGAACTTCTCATAATTACGCAATTTAATTTATAAAGCTTGAAACATAATTTTCATTGAAAACATCGTAAAATTTTCCCATAATCATAATACGATAGTAAAAATTCATTAAAATCATACCCATGTAGAGAATTAGGAATTTCTTGCATTAAGTTAAAACCCCATAGATTTAACATAGAAAATTCATGATTTAGAGAGGGATTGGACATGGGTGTGAACGGATTCACCCATTCATAACCCTACATACCTGATTATAGTTGATTCTTACACTTATCTGATTGCCCAAGAGGAATTGAAGAGAATTTGAAGGAGAATAAGCTTGATCACCTCTCTAACTCTTTAACTTTTCATGCATGAGTAAGAATGACCTAAAATGAACTTAACCCTCTTTAAACTAATCATTCATAACTTAAAATGATGTAGTTTAGGCCTTAGGATCGTAGAAATTACGGAAAAGCCCTTACTAAATTCGCAGGAAATAACTGATTGCCAGTCCCCACGAGGGACTGGATGACTCGTCACTTCAGGCCATGACTCATGGCATCATCCATCAAGTACATTGCTTGAGGGTTTGTCTTGGGCTCACCACAGGAGATCTCATGATTCGTCAACGGTGACCACCACTCTTGGTCACAACTCTTCACCTTCACTGCCTTAATCTCTAAAATTTTCCATTCTACTGACCACGACACATCCCACGAATCATGGTGACTGACCACGACTCGTGGGGTCATTCCATGGGGTACACTGCCATCTTCCTTCTCCTTCTCATTCATCATTTACCACGACTCGTGTTCATGTCTGTGGGGACCTTAAATCCCAAATTTCAAACTCACATTCTGAGCCTCACCACGATTCACCTCACGACTCGTGGTCTACCCCCATGGGTCACATCATGACCTGTTCTATGACCTGATGCTAGATTTTGAAGTTTATCATTTTCACTCTCAGGTCTGATCTTTGGGATTCTAGGGTATTACAAGTTTTTAGAATGCTTTCCAATAGACGCGATGAGTTTCCTTCCAGGATGATTCACCCTAGTGATTCACCTATTTTAAATAAGTGGTGACAACTCATATAACGACTCGTCAGGAAGACCAATGAGTTGTTGCATAAGGCTTCGTCACTGTTCAGAAGTTTTATGATTAAGTGTCATCATTGGTTACTCAAACTTCACCCTTTTTACAAGTTTGCATCTTAGTTTGGTGGTAGTTGGGCATGCAAAACAATATAAGATTTATTACCAAAGCGATTATAGATCGTAGTGCCCGCCGACTCAATGGGTATAAGCACCCCAAACCAACCACTGTTTAGTTCTAATAAGGCAACTTTACACAAATGCAATTCACCCAACAATCATCATAATTTATCCATTCGTCAACTGACTTTATTCATGATTTTCAGAAATGAAATGCAAAGTCGCTAGGGTTTACTCGTGAGATGAACTTTGAGAATTAGGTAACAATTTCAAACACAAAATGTAAGTTTGATCCATAAAGTAAGTGCATACTCACTTTGTTCGGTGAGAAATTTGAATGAAGTGGGTGTGAGATCTATGCTTCAAAAGTGTCGTGCAGTGAGTGCAACCATGCAGTGGTGTTGTGGTGGTGATGAATCTGTGTGCTTGTGTAGTGAGAGTGAAGATGATGAGTGGGGAAGGAGGAAGGAACCATTTATGATATTCAAGCTTTTAATGTGGAGTAACTTAGGGGAAAATGTATGCAATTAAGGTAAAGAAATAAAATTTAAACCTTTCAGTCACAGGTCAATTCAGGTGAATATAAGTTGAACCTATAGACTATGACCCCTTTGTAAAGAGTCGTTGGCAGTAGCAACAACTCATTATGTTAGATGCTACGTACGCCCAAAAGAAAACTTACCTGGGACAAGACGACTCAAGGAACGACCTGTTGGGAAGCTCAACGATTCATGCCTTGAGTCATTATCCCTATACCCTCAATTGATTTTCAACTTTTTTAGGATGAGGGACCCAACGATTGGTTGTATGACACAACGACTCATTGGGCCACTCGTTCCCTGACTTTAGAGCTTCTATATTTTAACCTTTAGTGACCACAATTGGAACCCCAACACAAAAGTTTTTGCTCCAACTCCAGATTTCCCATCTTTCTTACACCTGCACATTTCAACACACGTGAACACTAAATTGATTTTTACAATTACATCTTGGGTTGCCTCTCAAGTAGTGCCTGATTGAACATCACGATACGATATGGATGTCCTAGTTACCCAAACTTCACCATGATGCCTCCATGGATTGCCTCCCAAGAAGCACCTGATTTAGCGTCACGGCACGACGCAAGTCCCTGGGTTACTCAGACTTCACCAAAGCCCAAAGGACCACCAGTTTGATTTCTTTTCTTTTCCCCAAACATGCTTTTACCCGCTAGCCATTCACCTTAAACCTTTTTCCTTCATGATTTTCCATCTCAATTGCACCATATGGAACACTTGCACTAATCAGAATGGCCCCAACCACTTAGATTTCAACTTTCTAGTAAACAAGTGAAGCCTTGAATTGAACAGCAAAACCAGATCCCCAGGATTGAACTCTCTCTGCTCAATTTTTTGATCATGCTGTATTTTCGTTCTCTCTTTATAAATTTATGAACTTTCATAGGCTTTCAAATGAAATTCATCTAATTCAAACTGGTCAAGTATTAAGTTCGCCTCATCAACCCAATCCAGATTCAGCTTCTTGAGTACCCACATGGCTTTGTGCTCGAGCTCGACCGGTAGATGACATGATTTTCCAAACACAAGCTGATAAGGAGACATATGTATAAGAGTCTTGAAGGCAGCTCGGTATTCCCATAAGGCATCATCTAACTTCCTAGACCAATCCATTCTATTAGCATTCACAGTCTTCACTAGGATGGTCTTTATCTCCCAGTTGGAGACCTCAACTTGCCAACTAGTTTGTGGGTGATAAGGTGTTGCCACCCTATGTGATACAAGAAAAAGTAAAGGATAGATAAAGGATAACTAACTTGACACAAAATTGGAAGGAAAAGCAACCCTTATTAAGAAACAAGGACCTCAAATCCGCAATCCAACAAGCACCAAGTTCTTAGAAAGACCTCAAAGGAGATTAATTACCCTTGCAACCCTCCTCTCTACACAATTAACAATATAAGGCTAGGCAAAAGCTTACCAATTTACTACACTCAAAATATGGTTTGTTCAAAGTCATCAAAATTCCCTCATGAAAATTACAAGAGATCCTATTTATACCAAGTAAGGAAAAGAAGAGACTATTACAAATATTCCCTTAATGAGTAACGGCCTTCTTTGGTTCTCTTCCTTTTCTTGAAATCAATGAATGGACATTTGCAACATTAACCCATCTTCTTTATAAACATGGCTACCTTGCGTTCCCTTCCATCCTTCAGCCTCCCAAGCTATCATCCATATATAGGCACCTTGGATTGCATCATTCTCCCCTTCTTGAAAAGGATTCGTCCTCGAATCTAGATCCTGTAAAATCATAGAGAATAAAAACAACAACAAAGACCTCATAGCATGAGGGTTAGCACAAGTGTAATTAGGCCAAACCAACACACATATAATCAAAGGACCACCAAGGTCAGAAGGAAATGACGTCCATCCATTTTGGTCAAAACCACAACCAATCGTCTCAATAAAACCCCTTATCGCACAAGGAAAACCCTCAAAGCAACCATGAGTATCATCATAAGCAAAGAGATAATAAAGAAAGGTGTCCTACAAGGAAACTTCATTCACAATGTCCCTAGAGGTAAGATCATCGATAGATACAAAAACATCATCAAACACATTATCAAGAATTGGGACACTCAAAGACGAAGGAACTATTTTATCATAAACATCACTCTCTTTGTCAACATTCCATATTGGGTTATCATACAAGGATCCATGGATAATTTCTATACCACTATCATGTTGAACAATACTATGCTCGACATTAGAAGAGATCTCATCATTATTAAATAAGATATTGTACTTTAAGAGAGAACAATCAAATAAAGATGAAGAGTCAAAGCATGCAATATCATTCTCAAAAAGATCAATGCCAGCATTCAAACAACTTTCATTCACGTAATTTCTATGAGCAAAAAAAGTAATAGGAACCAAAAGAAAGATTCTCAAAAGAGTCACGCTTTTTCAAATGACCAACTTCATCCACATCATCACGAAATTCCTCAATTAGCAGACAAATATCACAAACACATTGATCATTACAAGCTTCAAATGACAATGTACTATCATTCACATCAAAAGTATTAGCACTAGGTGGACACAAATCGGTCTTGCAAGAAGAATCGATTCGGTCATCAAAAGGATCAACTAGTGTTTGGGCACTCTCAACATCAACACTATCAAGACATGGAAGAGAATAACTAAGCATATCAGAAGATAAGCTATCACTAACACTTTGTTCATTGAAAATATTTGAAGTGTTAAGTTTAGCGATTATACCTTGACATTCACAAGAATGATCATCCATAGCGTTATTTATCATGGATTGCCTCATAAGATATAACGGAATGAGGAGCTCCCTTTTTTGAGGCATATTGTTGATTACCAAACCCCACTTGGCTAGTCCACAAGGAACACCAACATCATCTCCATTCCCACACTCCTCATCAACTACAACATCAACCTCTACTTGGGGTTCATCGTTGACAACCCCGTCAACAACATCAACATCATCATAACAATAAATACCATCGACCAACACAATGAATGCCCTCCGATTGGGGCACTCACTCATTTTATGACCAAAACCTTGAAATTTGTGACATTTAAGAGGGCAAGAAGTTTTACCTCCTTCCTTTGGAGGAAGAATGGGAATGGGCCGCTCCAGTTGATTGCTTTCGGCAATGGGCCTCTTGACATTTTGCGTGGTACCCTTGTCCTTTTGCCAATTGGAAGAAGAAGTTCCTCTAACTTTGTTGTAGTGCCAAGTACCTTTAAACCCCCTTAATTTGTCAAGCTTCTCCTCTTGGATCCCCACCTCTATCTCAATAGTCGCCTCAAGAGTTTCATCGATATCACGATAGTGGAGTCTCATGCAGGAAGAAATATCCTTACTCAACCCGGCTCTAAACCGAGCCATAGAATTTAAAGGATCTTCAGCAAAATCAATTTGCATATTTAAGAGTTGTCACTCATCATAGTATTTCTCTACCATTTTGGTTCCTTGTTGTACAGTGTATGCTCTTCGAAGTACCCCTTGGAAACATACTTCCGCCTCAAAACTTCTTTCAACTCTTCCCAAGGTGGTGTGGGAGACAAATCATGCATCCTTCGTGCCTTAACTTGAGTTTCCCACCATGTGGAAGAAAAACCCTCAAATTGAGAAATGGCATAAGACACCTTCCGGACATCGAATATCTCATTTTTCAAGAAGATCCTATCACATTGCATCACCCAATCAAGAAATACATCCGAGTTACTGTCACCTTTGAAGGAAGGAAGAGTCACTTTGATGGATTTGAGACTCATGTCCCAACCTCCATTGGTGCCATTGAACTCATGAACCCCATAAGGATCCTCAACATAGAAATCATCATGGTATAAGAGACCATGATGGCCATCTCTTTGATATTCACCCTTGTTCCTACCCATGTGATAGATAGGACTATGTTGACCTCCTCTTCCATGGGGAGGGCCTTGAAAAGTCATGTGTGGCCCTATCATATGGTTGTGGTAATCATTAGTAACATCATCGAACTCTTCTTGGAACTCCTCATGGAATTCACCATCCAAAGGTTGGACATTGCGGATTGGACGGATATTTCGAATTGGAAGGTGGGTATTTAGTGGAGGAAAAGGTATATGTGAGTGCGGTGGAGGAATATGTGGTGGTGGTGGAGGAACATATGGTTGTGGTGGAGGAACATATAGTAGTGTAGTAGGAAATAATGGGATGGTAGAAGATGGTAGGGGAGTGGTGGAGGTGGGGTAGAACATTATATGAAAAGTCCGTGGTGACATTGGTAAAGAGGAGTCATGATGAACTCCACTTGTTTGAATATGGTGATAGAAAAGAGTAGAAGAAGAGTCTCTTTTCCATGATTTGAGGTCCAAAAAATGAGTTTCCGAGTTATCCAACCGCCCTTCCATATGGGAAGATAAAGCTACTAGCATGTTCATTACATCATGCAAAGTGGGTTCCCCGGTGGGCACCCTATGGAAGACACGAAAAACAAATCAAAGAAACTCATTACGTTAGTGAAAATAATTCACACTCTCTCAAGGAATGCTCACCATAGATGCCGCACAATTGCCCTGACCAAAGAAAGTAGCTTGTGTAATTTGTTGAGTTTCAAGTGGTCAAGCTCAACTCAAGATCTAGAATGGATTCTTGTGGACTCAATGAACAAAGACTCAAGCTAATGTTATGGAATCAAGAAAGTTCAATGAGAAAAAAGAAATAAAAAAAGGTAGAAGAAGAGGAACGAAAAAAATTCGGACTAAAAAAAACTAAGTAACAAAAAGTAGGTGAAGTACTTGATGTTAGTTGTTTTTGGGAATTAAAGAGATGAAAAAAATAAAGAACTAATTTAAAAAATAATTGAATGTGTTAATTAGATGTTAATTAGTGTAGAAATTGAAAGAAAAAATGAGTTTGGAAGAAGAATAGTGAAGTTGGGACACTTAGAAAAATTTTGGGGTCCAAAAAGTCCCAACACTTAGAAAATTTTTGGCTAAAAGCCAAAAATCTGCACATTTGCTCTCTGAATGTGAGACTCACATGCCAGAAGTGAGAGTGGGGAATGCTAGAGTTGCTTTAGTTGGTATGGCTGTTGGTTGGCGCTGAGTCAGCGCTGATGTGGCTACTGGGTTGACTGCTTTGCTGGCAGTCCAGTTGTAGATATCTGCTGACTAGGCGCTGGTGTGGATGATGACATGGCGTCCACATGGATTTTTAATTTTTTTTTACAAATCTATTTTTTTTCAACTAATAAATTCCACAAATGGACCCACTAACACATTTTTCACAAAATTAAAGGGAAGAAATGGATCAAAAGTACCTTTGGGTCTTCTTTTTCATCTTGAAGATATGAAGATTTTCAAGAACACCAAGAACATGAAGAACAAAATCCTTGATCAAAATTTCTCCAAATAAACTCAAAATTTTGTATTATGTTCCCCTTGATGTAGAGATTACACCTCAATTAAAATTAAACTTCAATTTAATCCCAATCAACAAGACCCAATTGTAATTTTTTCATAAAGTCTTCAAACCTTCAAAGTCTTAAATGGTGGAAGCTTATCGACAACTCCAAATCACTTTAAATTTCAGGACTATGTTCCCTTTGATATAGAGAACAAAACCCAATAAAAATTAAGCCACAAATCAAGCTCCACCAATGAAACCCAATTGCCAATTTCTTCAAGTCTTCAAGCTCTAAGGTCTCCAATGGTAGAATCAGTTTCCAACTCAAGTTTCAAGAGAAATCCTAAGATCTAGACTCAAAAAATACTAGGGAATAAGAATCTAGCGTGAAAATCACAAGAAAAACAAGAAAAAAATTTTGGATTTTTTTTAATTTAATACCTAAATACCAAGTTTAGTATTGTAAGAAAAATACTAATCCTAGCTCTAGATACCAAATGATACAAGAAAAAGTAAATGATAGATAAAGGAGAACTAACTTGACACAATATTGGAAGGAAAAGCAACCCTTATAAGAAACAAGGACCTAAAATTTGCAATCCAACAAGCACCAAGTTCATAGAAAGACCTCAAGGGAGATTAATTACCGTGCAATCCTCCTCTCTACACAATTAACAATCTAAGGCTAGGCAAAAGATTAGCAATTTACTACACTCAAAATATGATTTATTCAAAGTCATCAAAATTCCCTCATGAAAATTACAAGAGCTCCTATTTATACTAAGTAAGGAAAAGAAGAGACTATTATAAATATGCCCTTAATGAGTAAGGGCCTTGTTTGGTTCTCTTCCTCTTCTTCAAATCAATGAATGGACATTTGCAATATTAACCCATCTTCTTTATAAACATGGCTACCTTGCACTCCCGTCCATCCTTCACCCTCCCAAGCTATCATCCATATATAGGCACCTTGGATTGCATCACTATGCTTCACCCTACATTTTTCAAGCAATGTTCGAAACAACCAGTTGCAAAAGTGTGAACCCCCATCACTGATGATTGATCTAGGAGTCCCAAATCTGGAGAAAATGTTCCACTTTAAGAACACTGTGACACTCTTGCCTGCATTATTGGGAAGTTCAATTTCTTACACCCACTTAGATACATAGTCCATAGAGATAAGTATGTACTTCATCCCATTCGAGCTCACAAATGGGCCCATGAAGTCAATGCCCCATATATAAAACAACTCAATGACAAGGATGAGAGTAAGAGGGAGCTCATGCCTTCGTGATATGACTCCTTGACTTTGACATGCATCACATGCCTTTGCAAAATTATATGCATCTTGGTGAATAGTCGGCCTATAGTACCCACATTGCAGAATTTTGTGGGCTGTGTGGATCCCACTGTAATGAACCCCAACAAGTCTCCAGATTACCCCATCAGCCTATATGTGGAATAAGTAAGGCTTATCCCAGAAAAACTTCCGAACATCAGATATGAACTTCTTTCTCCAGTGAAAGGATAAATATTTTGGTACCACATCACTCACCAGATAATTAGCAGAGTCCACAAACCATGGAATGAGATCCTACAAAGCAGCCAAAACATGCTCGGCAGAAAATGTGTCATCTATATCAAGCTCATCTCTAAGTGTTGCATCTGCCTCAAATCTCAACAAGTGATCTGCCACCAGATTTTCGATCCCCTTTCGAACCTTAACCTCAAACTCAAACTCTTGTAGCAACGGTACCCATCTAATCAACCGTGGTTTGGCATCCTTCTTTGCCATCAAATATTGCAAAGATGCATGGTCTATATGAACTATCACCTTAGTTCTAAGTAAGTAAGCCCAAAACTTCTCAAATGCAAATACCATAGTCAACAACTCTTGCTCTGTCACAGTGTCATTTTTCTAAGCTGCATTAATAGCCTTGCTAGCATAATAGATCAGATGAAAATTCTTCTCATGCCTTTGGCCCAAAACAGCACCTAGGGCCACTCTGCGCTGACTAGCACATCACCTCAAATGGTAAAGACCAGTCAGGTGCAACTATGATAAGAGCAGTCATCAATCTCTCTTTCAAGCACTCAAAATCCTTCAAGCATGCATCATAAAATACAAACTTCACCTCTTTCTCAAGTAGATTGCACAAGGGATGTGCAATCTTTGAGAAGTACTGATGAACCTCCAATAAAACCCCGCATGACCCAAAAAGCTTCGAACACGCTTCACAGAAATCAAAGGTGGTAAGCTAGCTATCACATCGATCTTCTCTCTATCCACCTCAATTCCCTTACTTAGAATCTTGTGGTCGAGCACTATACCTTCCTTGACCATGAAATGGAACTTTTTCCAATTAAGCACCAACTTGATCTCTTCACACCTCTGTAGCACCTTGCTCAAATGATCCAAGAAATCATTGAAAGAGTCACCCACCATCAAAAAGTCATCCATAAAAACTTAGATGCTTTCCTCCACCATATAAGAGCATATAGACATCATACAACGTTGAAAAGTGGTGGGTGAATTACCTAACCCGAACGACATCCTCTTGAAAGTGAATGTCCCATAGGGGAAGGTGAAGGTGGTTTTCTCTTGGTGTTCGGGGGCTATAGAGATCTGATTGTACCCTAAATAACCATCAAGAAAGCAATACCACCCCCGCCTGCAAGTCGGTCCAATATCTGATCCATGAATGGCATTAGAAAATGATCTTTCTATGTCCAATGGTTTAACTTCTGATAGTCCATGCATACTCTTCAACCTGTGACTGGCCTTAGTGGAATGAACTCATTATTAGCATTCAAAACTAAAGTGATTCCACCTAACTTTGGCACACACTAGACTGGACTCACCCTTTTGCTGTCTGTAATGAGGTAAACCATGCCTACATCCAATAACTTAATAATCTCCTTCTTGACAACCTCTTGCATAGATGGATTCAACCTACGGTGATGCTCAATACTCAGAATATAGTCTGGCTCAAGCTGGATGTTATGTGTGTAAATACCTTGTAGGATCCCAATAATATTCGTTATGGTCCATCCAATGCCCTTCTTATACCTCTTCAGAACAGAGACCAAAGCCTCCACTAGCCATTCCACCAAGTTTGCTGCTACAATGACCGATAATGTGTTTCTGGTTCCCAAAAATACATATCGTAAATGAAATGGAGTGCCTTGAGCTCCAAGATTGGAGGTTCATCAGTAGATGGATTAGCTGATGGGGTTACACTATTTTTCATATCAAGATCAAACTTTTTCGGGCCTAAGTGTATGACCCCATACCGGCAGATACATTAACTATCTCATCACCCCCTTTATCTCATCAGCATCAATATTCGTTAACATGCTGCTAAGTCCTCAATACTTAACCTCTCCTCAATAGGTATCATTGGAAGCCAGTCTCCACAATATCAATCATTGACACCACCTGCATATCATTCGGCTGCTTTATAGATCAGCACACATTAAATGTCACTTCTCCATTATTCAGCAGAAACTTCAATTGTTTGGTTTCTCTATCCATAAGAGCCCGAATGATGACAAGGAATGGTCTCCCATAAGAAAATGGGGACCTTAAAATCCACCTCTCAGTCAAGAATAAAAAACTGACCGTAAATATAAAGGACTTAACCTTCACTGGAGCATCATAAAGAATACCCATTAAAGTTTTCATCGTACGATCTATCATCAAAAGTTGCATTGCAGTCGGTTTGGGGGCTCTCAAGCTAACTACCTGAACACTGCTAGCGTTATAAGATTAGTACTAGCTCCCAGATTACATATAAGCTTAGCAAAATTGAAAGCTCCAATAGTGCACGGTATGGTGAATGCTCTAGGGTCTTTCTTTTTCTACACAAAGGACCGAGATGCTATTTCGCTACAATGGTTTAAATTATCTGTAGTCTCAAAGCTCATGGTCCTCTTCTTAGTGATGAGATCGTTCATAAATTTTGCATAGCCAGGCATCTACTCAAGTGCCTCAACTAAAGGGATATTCACAGATAATTATTTCATCATCGAAATGAATTTGTGATACTTCCTATCATGCACCACCTTGGGGGGTCTGACTGGCACCTGGTGTCCCACTAGGACCTAAAATGCTAGACTGCTGAGCCCAAATACTTCTGGTGCTTGACTGGCTCTAACTCTGATTCATGGAATCAACGGGCTATATAACGGCTGTAAATACAGCCCCTAGATGGCTAGGCCTATAGCCACCTATACAACTACAATACTTAACCAGAACCCCATCAACATAAGGGAACCTATGCGGGCCAACAAGGCCACCATGCTGTCTAGTTACTTCTGAATCAAGAAAACAGGAGCTAAACTGCTACGTGACCGACAAGGTCACCACTACCAACTGAATAAGGCCCCACAAGACCATCATAAACAAGCTAAGACATACACACAACCTCACACGACCGGTATAACTAATTACAGGGAATACACAATCTGCAAGCCTCTAAGATTACTGATAAGATGGTCGGGACAGGGCTCCAGCCTACCCATATTGCACAACAAATGAAAAGAAATAAACCTCTAGCTGTTTAGCTCCGGATGACAGGAGCTGATGACTCTATGTGCTGGCTAGAATCACGAGGTATCGGCTCCTTGTCTATGAGTACCTGCAGGCAAGTAATGCAGCGCCCCAAACGGGCGTCAGTACCATGGGTACCAAGTATGCAAAGCAAAAACTGAACATGACTAAAGATAAGCAACAGTACTAATAGTTCTGAATAGCAGAAGATAGCTAAGACTGTCAGGGATGGCGAAGTCTGAAATGAGCTTATCTGTACTGAAAAGAAGGTGGAAGTCATACCTATTACTGCGGCGTCTTGCTATTTATTAATCTAGTAAATAACATACATATATACA
>JACEIK010002870.1:177519-190254 GCA_018107945.1 Datura stramonium
AAGGTATAACTGCTATCATATACTTTACTGGCCATCTGCTGATAATTGAGATTGAATTCTTCTGAATCAGATTTAAATTGAAATTTAAGTCTATACAAAGTTGAACTGAACTGATATCATGGACTCAGCTAAGGGAGACGTTCTCTGCTATGGAGTGTCCTAGACTTACTAAGGAAAACATTCTTAGCTATGGAGAGTCCCTGACTGACTAAGGGAAATATTCTCTGCTAATGAGAATCCCTGACTGAGCTAAGGGAGACATTCTCTGCTAATGAGAATCCCTGACTGAGTTATGGAGACATTCTATGCTAATGAGAATCCCTGACTGAGCTAATAGAGACATTCTTTGCTAATGAGAATCCCTGACTGACTGAGGGGAAACATTCTCGACTATGGAGAGTCCCCATAAACTAGAACATGGAGGTCACTGGTTTGATGTCATTCTTCTAGTCTAAGTCACTTCAGCTAATCAGAGACATGAGCATTCAACTATTTACATCATATTGGATTCATTTAGAGTCGATTAGGGATACTTTCCACTAACAATAGGCCTAAAAGTCTGAAGGATCATTCTCATACTTTATCATCATAATTCATATCATCATAGTCCTGAATCATCGTTTAAATCTTACATTCTACTTTCAATAAGCATTG
This sequence comes from Datura stramonium, assembly GCA_018107945.1. NCBI lineage: Eukaryota > Viridiplantae > Streptophyta > Magnoliopsida > Solanales > Solanaceae > Datura > Datura stramonium. The sequence goes on from JACEIK010002870.1 coordinate 178,174, forward strand.
ATAACATCATATCATACTTTAGACATCTCCACAACATTTGAATCTCGAATTCACATTATATAGCATATATCCTAGATTCATGAAAACTCCCTAGATTAAACTCATACCCAACATATTTACATCGAAATAGTAATGAAAACATGTACATACTTCAAATTGATCAAAGCCCATAAGTTCTAATCATATCTCAACATATATATTAAATCATATATTCTAGGTTTAAGAGAATTCATACCATTTTCATATACTTTAGACAAGGATATAAGTTCATGATAATAGCATGCGAATAATTAACGAAATCCCATTCGAAATTCTAGGTAATCTCATGGTGAGAATTCTATAATCATGCATTTCCCCTATTAACTATATAATTCGCGATATTGAAAGTAATCCCATAAGCATACGTGACTATTAATTATAATGGGTCCTAGAATTCATAGAGGGCATAGAAGAAATCATCCATAAATCAAAACCCTAGAACATGATTTTCTAGAATTAAAGGTAGGGTTTTAATAAAAAGTTGGAGAACAAGGATGAAAGGATATCCTTGTTGGAAACCCACATACCTGAATAGAAGAAATCCCTAGTTGAACTTAACCCATGAATCCTTTGAAGAAATCCTAGTCGAATCCTTAGTCTTGAGAGAGAGGAGGAAGAAGAGTTTGAGAAGATATTTTAAGGGAATGAGGGATTAGACTAGGAGAAACCATTAAAAACGTCCCTTCTAATACTCAAAACAACGTCATTTAGGAACTGGGAGCATAGGACTTTACCAAAATACCCCTAGGATAAAGCTTTAAAATTTTCCCGTCAGTGACGGCAACCCTCACCACGAGTCGTTGGTCCTTACCATGACTCGTAGTGACCATCCGTTGCCACTGTAGACGTAATTTCTCAGCTTCTGCTTCCTCAACCAATGACCAACAGGACGAGTTGTTACCTCATCCAACGACTCATCATAACCTTTAGTAGTCACCACTAGTCCAACATTCAATTTCCTTCCAACGACCGACACGATGGGTCGTTGCTCCATCTAATGGCTCGTTGTCTCCATTCGTCATCACTGATTGGAGCCCTGAATTCCAACTAACGACTCTTCATGATGACCTGTTACATCAACCAATGAGTCTTCACCTGGCTCATTGCCTCTAAGAGGCCTAGTCTGTCTGCTCACCACTATTACAATTGACAAGTCGTTGTTTCCCACAACGACTCGTGCTATCCTCTCGTGGTATAAAAAAATCATGTTGCACTATTTCTGAAAACCCTTCCCACGACTCCCTCTAACGGGTCATTGGAGCAATCAACGACTTATTGGACGATTCATTTTGAGGCAACTCCTTCTGGTTTTTCTGCTGAACTCCATCTAATTTCGGGGTCTGATCTTAGGAACTTTAAGGGTGTTACAGTGATCAATTGGAATAAGGGACTTACCTTGGAACCAAGTACTAGACATACACAAACCTGAGACCTAGAAAGAAAACAACAACAACAAAGAAAAATAAAATGGAAATGAGGACCAACAATAAAGCAAACACAATTAACAAAAGCCTAAGCCGTATTCCCCGACAATGGCACCAAAATTTGATGTCACCCAAATTACATTTTCGATGTTCAAATATAAGAACCCAACAAGGGTTTAGGTCGAATCTCATGAGGAATATGGCAAGGACCTCAGTTAATGCGTTTACTATTACTATCAATCTAATTATTCCTATGGGGGAGGTTTGTAATAAGAAATAATTGAAAACAGTATGTGGCAGTGAGTAGATTCTTGGTTAAAATTAATTGTATTTAATGAGTGGAGTGACTAGGATTATGTTCCCTATGATTTCATAACTATATTGGCTTAATTATACCAGTGATCTATTCTGGTGTTTAGCATGCAATATCGGTAAGTTAACTTCACATAAATGGTTGGTCCCCTAATTAGATGATCATCACCATGCTACTTGATTCGTATACAGATGTTCACTTGACTTACCCTTACCTTAGATATCGGATTAGCTATTCCCGAATAAGGTCAAGCTATAAGATGAGGGTTGATAATCACAAATCTCCGTTGTTAATCCCTTTTTTCATTCATTACCCCTTGGTTTGGTGAGTAAGAACAAGGCAATTTCTAATGTTCGCGACTACTTAGAATCATTTAAAATGAAGGGAAGAACAATATATTCATAAACCCCATTAAATAATCACTAAGTATTTTACCTATGTTTGTTAATTTATCATGGCTCCCACAACCCTAGTTATGGGATTTAGCTATGCATGCTTGAAGAATTATAATCAATACTAGTAGTAGAAAGAATAATTATGAACTTATAAGAATTTGTAGAAGAAATCAAACTTCTTGAATTACTCAATAAGAACCCAAAATCAATAAGAAAAGTTTGTTTGAATCTTAAAAACCCAAGAACAAATCAAGAAAATGTGTTTCTTAGACTTCAATATCGAACAACAATCTCAAAACTATCATAAAAAGTCATAAACTGTAAAAAGAAACCTAAATAAAGTATTTATAGGCATGAAATAGATCCTTTCCTATCTAATCAAGGAAATAAGGTCAGCTGCGAGTGCAATAATGGGTCTTTTCTCAGCAAATCTTCCTTCTTGATGATGGCTCAACCCATGACTCATTAGGTGATGCAACAATTCGTTATGTATTTCGTTGTCTATGGGTCTTGAATCTCCAGTGTTGCAAATTCTTGACCATGACCTCTCATGATGAGTCATTAAGGGCTCCAACAACTCGTTAGTCCTTCCATACTGACACTTAACACTTTTATTGAATTTTGAACTTCAACTAATGATTGCTCCGGACAAGTTGTTAAGTCATGTGATGACTCGTTGCTCCTCCCGTCAAGTCTCTCAAGTATTTGATCAATTTCTTCTTCTAATTCCAATGACTTACCCAATGGGTCGCTGTCCAGCTTGACTAGTCATTCTGTCTGCTCATCATCTACACTCCTGAAAGTTCATTCTCTAATGTCTGGTCATTCTGCATCCAATGGTTCTCAGGACGAGTTGTTTCCATAGGTGACGACTCGTTAACTGTCTCACACTCCATACTTTGCCCATTTTCTGCTCATTACACCATGTACACTCTCCAAACCTATTTTCCTATAACACTTAAAAAAACCACATCATATCTATATAAACATACCTAGTATTATCATCTTTTATTTATTTTAAGTGTCGATAGTGCCACAAAACCCCAACACATCAATTGACGAGTGAAGTCACCAAAAATGATCTTAAAGTTATTTGAGGGAATTTCCATGGTTTAATTGCCTAAAACCTGATATTTTGGGATTCCTAAAGGTATTATTTAAGTACTCTTAAGTCCTAAGCACCTATTTCTTCTATTACAACATAGAATTTAAGGATCAAAGCTCTCAAGTTTTTCAAGAAGCTAGGAAGTCTTCTTCAACCTAGGGTCTCTTCAAGCTTGATTATACGGTTCTATTTTTCTAGATATGTAAGGCTAATCTAAGGGAGAAATTCTAATCATCCTCATGCCCTACATCTATGCAAGAATCCATTGAGATTAAAGTTAGGGTTTTGCTCAATTCTTGAATCGTCTTCTTCTCTATCTACATATGTTGAATTGTCATTGTTGAATTCTTCATATTGAGTTATTTATTAATGTCTCTTGATTGTAATCCTAGTCCATTGATTGTTTATCATACTCTCTTAACTCTTGATTCTTGATTCTTGAGGTTGGTTCATGTCTTCTACCTTATGAACCCAAGTGCATAAATGTCATTATTTTGAAAGCATTGTTTTTATAAGAGTTTTCATGAAGCGTTTTGAGAAAGAAAGCATAGATTTGAGCATGGTTATCAAAAGATAAAATAAAGTCTTATTTTGAAAATCAAGAGTATTAAAGTATAGAAGGTTTCAAGTTTTCAAAGAGATTTTTGATCCAAGCTCAATAGAGATTTTAAAAACTATTATATCAATAGCTAAAGTACTTTATAAAAGATATTTTTCAGCTACCTCAGATAGGCATATTTATATGAGCATATGTTTTCAAAGGATTATCTAGAGCTGAGATGCGTGACTGGGTTTAGACAATCCCTAAGCCCCAAAACTATATAGTCAGCGTAGGATAGGATCGTACCATTGGTTCAGGAGACTCCTTAGATAAGTCCCTAGAAAGGACATCAGTTAAGGATCCACAGTTTAGTTTTTTCCTCATCCCTAGAAATGCTTTTGATAGCCTTCTCCATGTGGGCCAAACGTGGGATCATCATACGATCATACATGAGGGTTATCAGTTATGAGAAACTCCCCAAGTTAAAGTTATGCAATTTTACATGTATTTTCAGAGACAGTCTTGTCTCATTGTTTATTGCATAAATGTTTTACACATATTTTCTACTTGTGTCTAATGCATCCTTCAGAGCTTCAGTTTGAGTCAGATTATTTCACTTAGCTATTTCTTTAAGTTTAGATGTTCTTTCTTAATTGTTGTTTCACTCAGCTATATTACATATTTTATTATGATGCAGATTCAGGTTGACAGATCAACAGTGGACATTTCATTAGGATCTCACTTCATTCAGCATTTGGTGAAACCTCATACTTTTGGAGAGTCCCAGTATTATTGAGTTGTTTATTTTAGTAGAGCTTAAGGTAGCCATTGGAGCTTTATCTTGACACCTGTCTTTAGTTATAGAGGCTTCACAGATGGAGTTAGAGTTGAGTCAATAATCTTACTTTATAAAATTTCTTTCAGTTGTAGTTAATAAATCTTATTTTTATTACAATGAGCCCATTAAAGCTTTAGCTTCTGCATTACTTTATTGTGTTCTAAGCTAAGTAGTAAGCCAGGACGAGGGTTCTCTTAGATCATTCATGGTCTGAGTGTCGGCCACATCCGGTGTGTAGGCTCGGGGCATGACATTTAGTCCCGGTGATACCCATAATCCGAGTGATCTTCTAAACCTCATCTATAAATTCTTGTGGATCCTCATCCACCTTTGGACCATGGAATTCAAGAATATTCATTCTGGTGAAGTCTCGAACCCTAGCAGTTGCTGCATTTTTATTAGGATTCATAAGTGCAACGACCAGCTGGTTAACCTGAGCGGTCATGGCCTGTGCCAATATTTGGAGGGCAACCTGAAATTCCGCATTAGATACTTGATCATTCACATGCTCTGCGGCTGCTGGTGGTGCTGGCTGGTTTTCGTTTCTTCATCTGTTAACTCTTATAGGAGGTATTTCTTGTAAGCGCATAAAGCACGAGCTAGAAAGGTAAATAGAGTTGGACTTTATCACACGATAATAAATTTAAAAGAAGGGAATTTTTCTTAAGAACGTTTCGTAGCCTCTTCCTCATAAGTATAGCGTTCTTCACACCCATGAAAAATACTTTACTTAACACGACTTTCAAACACCCTAGGACACTTTAAACCTAATGCTCTGATATCAAATTTGTCACAACCAGAGTCTACACCTTGAAAGTAACACGACACTTAGAACCACAAGTGGCCCCAAGCTATCCCATGATACTAGTATGACACTATACATATACTGGATAAACTGAGCGAAAGATAGAATGATTCATAATAACATAACTTAATAAGTTTGAAATTTAAAAATATGTGTTTAAAACTGAAGACATATATAAGAACTAACCAAGCTAAATATCTATCTATCAACATCTGAAAGCCTCTAGCACTAACAATCTGAAGAGATAGGTCCCTAACTAGCTCTAAATACTAAAATTGAATTAAATGAAGAAAGATAATTAAACTCTCGTCCTTAGATAATTAGGACTCACCAAAAATAAAGCTAATCGACTATTGGAATATGACTAACTGCAGGGCTGATTTTGAGCGTCTGAACCTATATCATAAGACAATAGAGCACAAATAGTATGAGGTCAGTATTTGAAGGCACTAAATATGTAAGAAAAGTAAAACATGAATAAAGTAGGGAAACTATATTGGAAACTAAAATCATACTACATAAATATAAAATTTGAGAATAACATATGTTGATGCACGATGACTCCAAAGTAAAACATATATATAGAGCTGAACATATCTATAACTCAAAAAGTAAGTTCATATAATGAAACTATGGGTCAGGTATAAATAGTGTAAGAATATATATCTGTGGGAGATTGTCATAACCAACATAATCTATGTGAGAAACATGGAGCCCAATCTATAACCCCAGTTGGAAGGGTGTTCATACCTTTCCAAGGGTATGAAACATGACTTTCAGGAATTCACTCATGAGCCCATTCAGGCGAGGGAGACACTTTCAACTGACAAGGACCCCTTAACCTACAGTGGTATATAGTTTTGGACTTGGGTTATCTAAACATGAATCAAATCTGTGTTAAGTACTACTCCCAAAACTATATATGTTCTCATAATTATATATAAGGTTTGAAATGTTTGCATGGACAAGTTAAAGTCATGTTGTTTACTGAAATGTCTGAAGTACTGAACTAGTCATGCAAGTTGTACTGATTCTAAAGTCATAAGAACATAATGTCATGTAGCATTCTGAAAATGTGCTTAATGAAGGAACATGCTAAGTTCTAAGTATAAATATAAATAGAGGTTTATCAATGAATTTAACCCATACATAACTATAAAAAAACATGTTCAAATCATGAGGGAAACATAATATATGAAAATCTGTAGTTTTTGCATAAAGGGTTTTTAGCCCTAAATATCATGAGTTCAAATAATCATACTGAAAAGATAGTTTAAAGCTTGAGTTTTGGGTATAACGGTGAAATTAAAACCTTATTGATCATCCCACATACATGGACTGAAGAATTCTTGCTTGTTACTTGAGAATCCAAGTTTTTGGACTAGAGGAATCATAGTTTTTTTAGAGCATGAGAGCGTACTGTTTCTCTGAACATTTCGATGTGATGTGAAGTAATAGGAGAATAGTCAACTAAGAACCTTTAACTCCCCTCTGAGAAGACACAAAATGACATAGTATAGGATTTAAAAGTAAAGGAAGTTATTAAAATACCCCTGAAGAACCATTCTAAGATTCTGGAATTCAGTTCCCACAGATCATACCTCGAATCATGATATCAACCTATGACTCGTGGGTTGACCTCGTGTCTATGGGGAAACTTGAACATTTGCAGGAACTCACACCACAGACTATCAGTATGGGTCTTCCTTTGATACCATGAATTGTACCTTGACTCATGGTGTTTGGGTTTACCCTGAACACTTCACTAAATTGGATACCACGACTCATTTTTACCAGTCATCCTCACACACCACAACTCATGGTCTAAATCGTGGTTTCTTGGACATTTGCTGATGGGTAATCATGAGTGCCACCCACAACTCGTGATCCTAACCTATGAGTCATGGTTTGGACTCATGGTCCCTGGGAGGAAATTGCAAAGTTACAGGATCTAGCTAGTATGCTTATTATAGGTCTTCCCATGACTCGTTTTTTCAGTTGTACTGAGGAAAAAGGTAAACTTTCTATTGGTTTTCTATTTTATATTTAGGATATGATCTTAGGGACATTTCGGGTCTTACAAATACCTATGTGTTTCCTAAGTCTTTGCTTGCATATTCATCCATATCGCACTCTTAATTTACCCATATTGGGTGATTTAGGATGATTTGACCCATAATTGGGGTCAATTCCCTCGTATTTCCATAAATTGATTTAACCCTTTGCAATTTGCATTTAATAGTTGTAGCTAAATTTTGCCTAATATTAATCCGAATAGTATCTAAATCTGTAAATTTAAATTGATAGGTTCTAGATAGTTTGGGCTTAACATAGTCTCTGTGGATTTGAGAAGCTTGTCAAATATTATGGCACCGTTGTTGGGGACTACAACAAAAGCCCTATCTAGAACTATCAGTTTATTTTTCTTAATTAGACTTATTCTTTTACTTATTCTTTTATGTTTGTTGTTTGGTACAGGATCATGGTTGTTCAACTGAGAGTGCTGGAGAATGTGTTTGCGGAAGTCATCAACGAGGTTGACTACGAAAGTGCTATTGTTCCACCTACAGTGAATGCTACATCTTTCAAGATAGACAATAGCATATACTCGATGCTCAAAGCAGAGGGACAGTTCCACAACTCCACTGACAATGAACCTCATCAACATTTGAAGAATTTCTTGGAGGTATGTAACCTTAACAAGCAGAATAAGATTTCCAATGATGCCATTTAGCTTAGGGTATTCAAATACTCTTTGGGAGAATAAGCAAGAGAATTGTTGCATAGGCTACCTCCGAATTCAATCCATACATGGCAAGAGCTTGTGAATCTCTTCCTCAAAAAGTGCTTCCTACCTAGTAAGAAGGTGGAAGGGGGTACAAGATTTTCTACTTTCTCTAGCTCCCTGGGAACAATAGTTTGAAGCTTGGGAAAGGTTCAAGCAATATATACTTCGAGTGACCAACCATGGGTTGGTTGAACATATTTTGCTTAAGAAGTTCTATATAGGTTTGGACCCACTGACGCAATCTATTGGAGACAATGTCATTGCAGGATGCTTTATCGATAAGACCTTTAATCAGATTGTTATTATCTTGGATCGGATTGCAAAGCACAACCATGCATGGCATGAAGGAGATCAAAGTGGAGGGATAAATATGGGTACTCATCATTGTCCTACATGATGAAGAGAACCAGGATGGTGATCGAATTATGGACGCCATGGATAGCAACATAGCCTCACTTACCATAAAATTGACTTATGTTGAGGTCAAAATGGTACATGTAGTTGAAGAGGCTATGAGTGGTGCTCAGTACGGGCATGGATTCCCCCTTCCTCCATATTAATATCAACCATCCCAGGAGCTACCTCACATGCAAGTTGAACACACCAACTATGTTGGTGACTCATGCAGTGGCTATAGACTGCATTACTAACAAGGCCACCCACCTTTATCATATCAAGGGAAGTGGATACCTCAATCACAAGGTCAAGGTGAATATTACCCGAGGAATGACTATGGTGCTCCAAATCAGGTTTCACACAATTGTGTGAACTATCGAAACCAAAGCTCAACTTCTTATGTTCCGCCAAGAGGTCTCCCTTCTAGATTCCAAAATGGAGGGAGGGTCATTCTCAAGATCATGGAGGCTCAAACGTTGAGGGAATATTGGAGAAAGTTCTTGCTGATCAAGAGAGATCGGATGCTTTCCGAAAGAACCTTACAGAGATTATAGGTTCTCACACCGCATCCATATAAAAGATAGAACAACAAGTATGAGAACTTTCTATGACTAAAATACAAAGAAAAAGGGTCATCTTCCTAGCGACACTCTGGCTAATCCAAAAGGATATATGGGTCCTTCCAATGCTCAATGTATTGTCATTATCATGAGTGGAAAATTGTGCAACATATGGGTGTTGAAACTAAGGATAGTGTGGTTGATGAAGAGGCTGAAATTGTGTATGCTAGTGTTGAGCAAGAGGAAGGGTTGATAAACACAAGTGTTGATGAGAGTGTTGCAGTGGGAGTCAAAAAGTGACCAATTGAGAATATTGTCATAGATGATTCAGTTGCTTCAAAAGGGAAGGGAAAGGCCAAAGGAAGAGTAGATGACATTGCTAAATACTTTCCTCCACGTGTTCCCTCTTTTCCACATAGAATAGCCCAACAAGATCTTGATGCAAAGGTTGCAAAGCACATAGAGCAGCTAAAGGAAGCTACACTTCAGGTACCATTTATTGATATAATCAAAGAGATGTCAGGTTTCGTTAAGTACCCAAAAATGCTGCTAAAAAGGAAGTTTCCATGTGTCAAAGAAGCATTGATTCTTGTGACACACCGTGTGAGTGCCATTATTTCCAGCGCTTGTGTTGAAAAGAATGAAGTTCCGAGTGAATTTGTCGTTTCTTGTAGAATCTATAGATATGAATACTTGCATGCCCTATGTGATATTGAGAGAAGTATAAATTTGATCCCTCTAGACATATACAAGCAATTCAGATTGAACATGCTTAAATCCACCGCTATTTGGCTTCAAAAGGAGACAAGTCTATCAAGCCGTTGGTGGGGATAGTGGAAGATGTGTTGGTGAAAGTCAAAAAAATTGTGCTTCCAGATGACTTTGTGTTACTTGATTTTGGTATATACCAGGACATCTCCATTATACTTGGGAGATATTATCTGGCGACTGGGAGGGTACTTATGGACTCGAATAAGCATGAAATCATGTTACGGGTCAAGAATAAAAGTATAACCTTCAAAGATGGGAGAGGCCACTAATTTCCCATAGGTTTTGGGGATAATTGTGTGGCTAATGTTTTGAGGAATAAAGGTGAAGGAGCTGAGCTTACATTTGCAACATCAACCAAGAAAAAGAATCAAAATTCAAATCTGTGAAGTAGTACCTCTGTGGCTAAAAGGGCAAAAAGTGGGTAAGGAATTGTCATCCCAAGGACGACTCACCATGTGCTTGATTTAGATATCTTGCGTCATGTCGCGATATTAAATTAGGCAATTCTTGGGTGGCAATCCAAGGGATGCTACACTATATATAGTATCCAATGTTAAATCAAATGCTTCTAGGGAGACAACCAAAGTGTTTTTGTACTAATGCATGTTGATGCATGTTCCTACACTTTAAAGGATGAAGGAAATTAATCCAAAATTTTAAAAACGAAATTTTGGCATTCAAGAAATAGAGGGACAAACACCATCTTTTTAAAGGATGAACTGTCTTCCCTACTGTTGATTGAATATGGTTTCTAGTAAGGCAAGCCAAGAGACGGTCCAATGTATGGGCCATACTTTGACTAGATGGTCCTCCCTTTGAACCGTCTTTTGATTTTAAAATTAGGCAAGTGGGTTCCTTGTTGAGATGGATCAACTTTGAATTTTTGATTGTGGGCTATGGTTGGTAATTACAAAGCCACCCATGGGATAAATAGACCCAATCCATTGTCATTTGTTTTGAAATTAAAAGTACATCGGGCAACCCTTGCTCGATACTCATTTTCTCCCCATCGCTCCCGCAGTATCCTTTCCGTATTTACCTTTAAATTTCTAAGACCTCCATTGTTGCACAGTTTCTTTCTCACATTGTTTGCACTGCATCCATCACATACATTTCAAGCTTCTGTGCACGCAAGCTAGGGTATTTGTAGCCCTGAATTTTGTGTCCTCACTCCATCAAGCACACAAGTACTTTGTCCTCATTTAGGTTCTTACTCTCATGTTTAATCTCTTTAATGAAAGAGTACTTTAATATGCATTATGTTTTTAATTTGGGGGGATATTGAACCTATGCTTGGATATTAGTTTTGGGGGAAAACCTGGGTGAAGTACTTAGAACTTGAAAGGGGATAAATTTTGTAATTAATTGAGCTTAAATGTTGTTGATATCTGCTAAATGGTCTTAAAATTGGTAAAACCCCATCCCATGTTTGTGCTTTGTGCTAGAAAAAATTGCCCAAAAGTTGGTATATTGTGAAACCCCCAAAAGGTGGTGAAAGTGATGGATCATCTTTCTTAAAAATGGACTATCCTTCCCTCTGTCTGTTGAACTCGAATGTTCAAGTTCACTGTGTCAATGGATGACTCAGGGTACATAATGTCTTTTCAAAAGACGGTCCACACCTTGAACTGTTTGTTGAAATAAAGAACTTGTTTGTTTTTTAATCTTATTTCTTCTCCAATGCTCACCCGGTGAGCTCAAGAGCGAAGCGTGTGATTACTTTGAGCCTTTCTTTGCGAGGTACATCAAATTCCTTCATACTTATCCACTTTCTTGGAGTTTTCACCTAAAAGATAAGTAGAACACTTCAATTAGTTCAATGATGCGATAATGAGAAATAGTTAGGTATATTTAGCTTCTTTGCTCTTCAAACAAGGTATAACTATGCATGAAATATGGTTAATAGATATATAAATTGTTACACCTCAAAATTTTTTTGATGATTATTTGGTGTTTGTATGTTGCATTAAGGGAAGTATGGGTTGTATTTTGGTCGTAAGTTAGGAGGAAAACTACAAAGGGAAAAACGAAGAGTATGTGAAGTTCGTTAAATGATTATATCTCCCAATATATAATGATTTAGAATTCCTACAACCTATCAAATTA
>JACEIK010002871.1:0-32304 GCA_018107945.1 Datura stramonium
AATATATATCATAATATTATAAAACATGCTTGCTAAATTCATACTGGACTCAATTCTCAACTTCTGAATTCTTTCTTCTATACATCACGCTATTTACTATGATGAATTACTAACTTGCCGAAGGAATTAGCTTTACATACCTTCGCTTCAGATTTTCCGACTAACGAGCGATGCTCGGTCAGTACTTCTGCTATTTCTCCCAACTGCATTCATATATAGGTTAATTATAACTAAATACGCTAATATTCTAGAAGAAAATATTGCTTTCAATATGTATATAGCCCAAACTTTGGCTTATCAAAAAATGGTAGAAAACTCGCTATTTCTCGAAAGTCCAGGAGGGATAAATACTCACTTTACGGCTAGGAGTATATTGACACTAATTTGGAGCAATTCCACTTACCTTAGCTCGATAGCACGACGATTCGCCGGCCGAATTTCACGAAACTAAACCCGTAGGTAAACTAAACCCGTAGGAATGCTCCTTGCCGCATAATACTCCTGTGATCTAGGATTAATTCGAGTTTTGACCGCGTTGACTAAGATTATCTGACGGAAATTATCAAAGAACCTTTCGCTCCTCCTTCTTTGATTTGCTCCTTCGTTATCACCTGGAAATTATGTGAAATTCTAATTAAAAACCAAAGGTTTGGAGTCTTTTATACTTGGGCCTAGACGCGGAGGCCCTCCTCCGTGGCACGTTGCCATCGCGGAGGGCTCGCGCCCGGCTCCTTCCACGATGGTTCGATGAGTTTCTTATCCGGTTCTTTCCTCGGGCTCTTTCCTAGCATGTATGGCATCAGTAAAACTTTAACCAACATGCACAGGGCCATCTACATGTTGAGAATTTACGGGGTGTAACATTTCTCCCTCCCTAAGAACATTCATCCTCGAATGTAAACTTCTTATTTATAGGAGTTCTCAACTCACACAACTTATTTCTAGAAAAATTTCTGCGCAGTTTCCGTAATATGATCATGTCAAAAACCCGAAATGCGTAGCAAAGTCCAATACATGTACTGGGTTCACAATGCTATAGTATTCACTATAAAAGACTAGAGTCGATTATTCATTTATACATATACTATAAGGCAATTATATAAAAATAACAATACTAACAAAACCCCGTCGACTAGGCTGAAACAAGTGAGGATATCTCGATTTTCATATCTTCCTCGCCTCCCAAGTCATTCCCTCTCTTTTCCCCGTTACGCCTTACAGTACCTGAGCGTAAGCAATATCTTTAGTTCTCAATCTACGAATCAGTTTTGCCTAAGATGGCTAATGATCCTCTTTCATAGGCCGCCCTTCCGTAACCCGGACATCTTGGACTGACTTCTCTCGGATGGGTCTCCGATGCATTTCCCCTTACAGCATAGATACATGAAAACCTGGATGAACTGATTCTCCTAATTTCCGGAGGCAAGTTCAACTCATAGTCCACTTGGCCTTATTCTTCGACGAATTCGATAGCCCAACGACCTGACCGAGCTTACCTTCTTGCCGAATCTCATCACCCCTTTCATCGGAGATACTTTCCAAATACCTAGTATTCACATCAAATTCCTGTGTCTCGGCATTGCGACATCAAGATAATGACAGGTGGCTCGTGGCGTGGGCCAAGATGCGTTCGACATGTTTACCTTTCTACTCGATCACAATAATATCCGCCCACCGCCGATTCTCCCACTTCAAACCACCTAACCTGGGCGATCTACATTTTCGCGTATACAATGCCTCAAAGGGCGCCATCTCGATAGTCGAGTGATAGCTATTATTATAAGAAAATCCAAATTAGCGGCAAATGCTCGCCCCAAATACCTCCAAAATCTAGCACACACACCCGTAGCAGATCTCGAGCGCTCAATAGTGCGGTTCACTCTGCCCATCTGCTCGAGGGTGAATGCTGTGTTTCAATTAATCTGCGTTCCTGCACCCTCCCGAAATGACTTCAAAATCTAGCTAAAATTGTGCTCCTCCCGCCGAGAGATAATAGATACCGGAACACCATGTAATCTAACTATTTCTCCGATATACACCAAAGATAATCTTCTAAGAAAGAAAGTAACTTTCACCGGCAGGAAGTGGGTTGATTTCGTCATCATTAACTATTACTCAAAATGGAATCATGTCTTTGTCTAGTACGGTAATCAAGCACAAAGTCCATGTTCACTCTTTCCCATCGCAGAGGCACACTGATCCCGAGTTAACCCGCGCCCCGGTTTCGGTGTGTTCCGCCACCATGGCGCTAAATTGACCAATTCGGGTATTTCTCTTTTCATACTTGGCCACTCGTAGAGATTTCCTGATATTTTGGTACATTTTCATCGCGCCTAGGTGGAGAATAAAGGGTGTAATGTACCTCACTCATAACTGGCCGTGCAGCCCCAAATATCTGGAATACGAGGCGGCCCTTACATCATAAAGACTTCATCCTCGCCATCTCGGTAACTGGGCGCTTTCCCTTGCCGAATTCTGTCCTGCTGACCAGGTCGATCTTCATATTGTCGTTCTTTACCTCCACAACTAATGACGACACAAATGTGTTCCGAATTACCGCTCCCGTTGTCCTCTTTTTCTCGCTTACACGAACGGCTAGGGTCAAGCAATTGATGTATTTCCTGTGCCACTATCAAGTGTTCTGGCCACAAGTATGCCAAACTCCCCATAGATTTATGGCTAAGGGCATTTGTTACTACATTGACCCTTCTTGATTGATACGCTGCATTATTCACATTTAGAGAACTTGGCATATAATTGATGGTCATACTGGACTTATCGCGACTGAGAAACCGCTGTGCAATTCCAACGATATGGTTGAGTTTATCCGTCTTCGCCGCATGTTATGCATACTTCTGTTGCCGGGATAACCCTAACGACCGTCGCACACCATGTGCCCGTATTCAATAAGAGGATCCCGATAAATGATCACGACCCCACACCCAGTCAATAACCTTGCATAACCGAATAACTAGGGGTTGAATGACCCGAATGCTTCGCAGTCTAACGATGTTTCAAAATGTCCTACTGGACATCTCAGACCCATGCATAATCGCGGAGTTATGGATAGCTAACTATTTTGTTCTCCCACTGAACAATTTTAGAGTTGTGCTTAGTCCGATTTACTCTCAAGCGATCCGTCTGATCTTCATAGGGAACCTACCGATCTCCTTGTTTTAGTAAACACTGTAAGCAGCAAGAGTACTACCAATTCTTATGCCTTGTGCGTATCCACTCTGGATTTATACTTCATTGCTTTGGGAAGTTCTCGTCTTATGAGCCATTTTGTAAAGATCGGCTCTCTACTAGGGCTCAGCTCGAATATTTTACGAGAACCAGCCAAGTACTAGTCTATCACTAACTACCGATGTGGACCCTTTTCTTGGGGTACCCACGGTTTATCTCGATCGGGACGGCCGGCTAACTTAAGTGGGTGTTCCACATAATAAATGCCGGGTTGACTAAGGCTAACTCTCACCTACAACGTCGGGAAAAATGATGTAATTCTACCACTTACCATACTCCGGAAAAATAATTTTGTACCGATAACCTTCAAGTATGCCTAGTCAAGCTTCCTAATTATGATTCGTACATGCGATAACGCATCGATCTTTAGGATGCTTCCTGTTATTATAGACGCGCCGGTCATTAGACCGTCTAACTATGCCCGATATCATCTACTACTTGATTCAATTACTAACTTTGTGAGCCAAGCCTAGATCTCGGCAATAAGCATATAAGTCCATTAACTCAATAAACCGAGAACCGAGAAAGTTTCTATGGCTTCATACGTGAATCACACTTAAACCCGCTCCCCCTTTTTTGGCGAGGGTCCCGCAGCACGATCTCGTATATTTCTAGTAGCTAACCAATCCGTGGGATCAGACCTCTATGGCTGTAAATTTACTCACAATATATTCGATATATGCATATATATATATATATCAACAATTACCTACAATACATACTGAATTTTTTTGTAGTAATACGTAATCTCCGATATACTTTAATGAATTTCATATACCGCACATGATATACTCGTTTCTACAAATAATGATATCTCCTATCCTCTCGTATCATTTCAATGGATTTTCATCCCATTCTCGAAGCAACAAACATGCACTTTGAAGTTATGTCCGCCGCTTGAAATTCGCCACTCTTACAACATGGGGTCAACATCCGAACCTTGATAATTTTACTTGAAAATTTATATTGAGAGCCCACGACTGTCAGCTGGGCTTTGGCCTCCAGCTTCACTAGATTAGAGTCTCTGTGGTCGGCAAGCCTCCTAACTTCTCCGTAGGCGGATGTGGCCAACAACATTCCGAACCGCAATCTTACTCGTCTCTAACCGCGCCCGAGGCTTAGTCCTTAATACGTGATATTCTATCAACTGAGGTGATTCTAATTTCCCCTTAAAATCCGTATTCCCGCTTCCTCCTCTATCTTGCTTAAGCCGAGCTCTGCTCAAGGTACTCGCCTTGGCATTGTTAATGGGCAAGTTACCGGTCAAGTCCCAGCCTACTTCTTTTGGCTTGCAAATGTAACCATCTAATTCACATGACCTCCCTACCTTCGGTATCACAAATTCAAATCATAACTACATTCCTATGTATATCTTGCTGTTGTTAGCGTGTTATGACGGACATGGCTTTTTTTTTCCGATCGAACTTGACTATTACCGGGAAGCCCACCGACGGATCTTCTACGCCTCACTTTGGGTAAGCTAGTAGTTCATTTGCTCTTCGACTTATTACCGTGAGGGCCTCTGGTAATAACTTACATAATCATAAGGGCCTTTACTCTTTCTAACACTTCTTCGGAATCAACCAATCCACTTTCACTTACGCCTCTACTTTGGGCAACATCGCTCAATCCTTATGCCCTTTGTTATACCGGGATCAAAACTAAGGGTAGGAATGGCTTTTTTCTTACTACAAACGAAACGAAGACATGGAACTATACCACATTTGAAAGGATGGAGGATGGAATCCTACATTTCTCTCTTTCACACTTATCCGATAATCTAATATTGCTCCACATTCAATCGTATCTTATATATCTAACAAATAAATCAACTTTATTTATACGTTATGCTTATGACTTCCTATTCAGAAGTTATCTCCATACATATACCGGGATGGCACCATAAAAGTATCACATTGGGAGGTCGCTAATACCTCCTCCCCGCCGTCGTAATTACCTTGTAATCGGCTAGTTCCTCTCCCGTTGCTATATCCGATCTTCTTCCCGGATAGGATATCGCGGTCCACTTGGTATCTCGTATTCAAAGAATATGTAAGCTCAGGGACTCCAACCCTATACCGCACTCGCTCTATAGCACGACTCCGAATGAGAATAAAGAGTAACCATCCAATCAAGCCTTAGTGTTCTCCCGCCTATAGCATGTGGTGCACAAACATCCATAGGCAAGACTCCTCTACTTAGCACCTAGCTGCACTCCCCGGGATATGACTCCGCCCGTTACCAAGTTTGTTTCACGCCCGCCTTGGGAGTAAGGATCGGCACTGTGCCCTATTGGGACTTGAACCGCTAGACCGCCGAGCCTAAGCACATCCGTGCCTCGGCTGGCTCTAACTCGCATTCATGGAATCGACGTGGGCTATATAACGGCCGTAAATACAGCCTCCTACCGACCGGCCTATAGCCACCAATATAACATCACAACTGCAATCATACCTACATAAAAACCTATGCGTCGATAGTGCCACCATGCCGTCTAGTTATCTCTAACTCAATATAACAAATACCGAACATCTACGCGACCGCAAGGTCACCACTACTAATCGGATACGGCCCCGCATTTCTGCCAACACAAAGTAATACGTAGCCAGCCAACGATACTGCGATTTACCACACACCGACCGGCAATAACTACAAGGAGATATATACACAATCTGCAAGCCCTAAGAATGGATAAGATGGCTTCCGGGATAGGCTCCACCTCATCCGTACTATACAACAAAAAGAAATGAAATACACCTCCTATCATCAAGCTCCTGATGACAAAAGAGTCGGCGACTTTGCGCTCTACTAGATCATGAGGGATCGACTCCTCATCTATAAAAATTCGCGTAAAAGTAATGCAAACAATTTCAAACGGGCGCGCACCATTGGTACCGAGTATACAAAGCAAACTGATCATAACCGAATATAAGCAACATAATTCAGAAATCAATAAAAGAGGGAAATATCTCAAACCGCCCGGACCGATGGAATTCAAATAAGCTTATCTGCACTGAAGTATGGTAGGAGCATACCGACGTACGTGGCGATCCGCTGCTGTCTATCACTAATAAATAACATATATATACATATATATAACAAACAAGGGACCAATACCAAATTTCATAAGCCGGAAGGTGCCAACCAAAGACACAACACCCATACCCACCTGTCAAAACCATCCAACCAAGTCACTCCACACGTCTACTAACTACGAGCACCTCTATTAGCCCCCTTGGGTTCCTGGGCAATGCCATGGACGCCGACTATAATCGTGTCTCGAGTCCTGAAGACTCTTGTATCAGAATTGTAATCGTAACCGTATCTCGTAATTCCGCCCACCGGCGCAAGCGCACAATGTGTGCTTGGCACGCTATGCCGACGGCCCGATATGGGAAAGCCCATCCCATCTTCGTCCTACTGCTGGACGGCATGCCACTCCTTGAGTGACGGTTTCACCCTTTCCGGCGGGCGTGCAGTCGACACAACTATTAACCTGTGGGCTACGAGACGCTCTAAGGGTGCCTCTAAGACAAAAAGCTCAACAAACAATAATCACATATAGCAAGCATGTTTGAATTGAAAGGCTATTTGTGTTCCGATTTATTCGAACTATTTTCTCGCTTTAAACCGAGCCTCATATCAACTATGTCAGAATGTAGATATTATTCCGACTGCTCGCTATGCTGTGATATGAGAGGTTATCTCGACTGTCTGCTATACCGTAACCGAGATATTATCTCGACTGCCTTATATTGCTTTACTAACTTTTATTCTCGAATATATATCATAATATTATAAACATGCTTGCTAAATTCATACCTGACTTAATTCTCGACTTCCGAATCTTTCTATACATCACGCCATTTACTATGTCAGACATTAACTGCCGAAGGAATTAGCTTTACATACCTTACGCTCGGGATTTTCGACTAATGAGCGAAGCTCGGCCGCACTTCGCTATTTCTCCCAACCGCATTCATATATAGGTTAATTATAACTAAATACGCTAATATTCTAGATGAAAATATTGCTTTCAATATGTATATAGCCCAAACTTTGGCTTATCGAAAAACGGTAGAAAACTCGCTATTTCTCGAAAGTCCGTGAGGGATAAATACTCACTTTAGGGCTAGGAGTATTGACACTAATTTAGAGCAACTCCACTTACCTTATCTCGCTAGCACGACGATTCGCCGGTCAATTTCATGAAACTAAACCCGTAGGAATGCTCCTTTCGCTGCCAATACCTCGGTATCTAGGATTAATTCGAGTTTTGGCCGCGTTTGACGGCGTAATCGTACTTTAAATTATCAAAGAACCTTCGTTCCTCCTTCTTGATTTGCTCGTTCACCGAAATTATGTAATTCTAATTAAAAGCCAAAGTTTGAGAAGGCTTATATACTTGGGCTCGGGATACCGCGACACGGAGCCAACGCGGAGGCCCTCCTCTCCATGGCACGTTGCTATCAAAGGAGCGGCCACTGGGCTCCTTCCGCGATGGTTCGATGAGTTTCTTATCCGTCTTTCCCCGCCTTTCCCTAGCATGTATGGTGCATTCAAACTCTTAACCAATACGCTAATAGGCCATCTACATGTTTAGAATTTATGGGGTGTAACAGAATTTCATACCGGCTACTCTTCATCTCCAAAATAGAGATAACATAATAGTATTAGTTCATGCTTCAGTGCATGTGCAAGTGCACAAGCCATGCAAGTAGTAAAGTGACTTTTTGCGAGCCGATTGTCGAACCCATAAGGACTAGATAACCAAGTTCATGTATTTTAGAATTCCACAAGTACAAAAGTAACCAAGAAATTGTTGTTTGTTTATGATTCAAAGGTTAACTATGAAATCGCAAACTACAATGAGTTGTGATCAATATCAAGAGGAATCAAGGGTTAAGGCCAACATTCATGCATAGCTAGAATTCTCATCGTTCAAGTACTTATCTTCGTTATTGATTTGCAACATTAATTTCATGTTTATGGTTCCTTCTGAGCTCTAAATATCTATTCGAATTGGCCTCTACAACTACATCACACAAAGGGATGTGATAACCTAATTAATATGCATTTATTCGAGTTATTGTTTATAGGGTTAATGAAATTCTTTTGATTACGGTACGCCACAATCATTTAACCTAGAATTGACTTCACAATCTCATCTTTGAGCGATGATGTAACAACATAATTTATAAATGTTTAACTATCATCTCATTTAATAACAAAACGAAGCGTACTAGGTATATTTCTATCCTAAATATTAATCAAGTCTAGAAGACAAGAACTCGCTTCTTGCATGCTTTCATCTATTCTCATGTATTGTCATTTTGGGTTCTACAAAAGAATCATGAATATATATTCTAATTTATAGATCAATTAGTAGAATAGTAAAGCAAAAAAATGCAAGACAAATAATAATGAAGAAACTCAACCTAAAAGAATAATTACGTTAAAGAATTCATGTCAGAATGAGGGTCTTTACATCATGGTTTTACATGAATTCATATTAGTAATTACAATCCATGTATAAATAAGAGGAAACAGAAAATAGAAAATAACCGTAGGTAGGGCCTTCTTCGTCGCTCCTCTCCTTAAAGTCGTTCTTCTCCAAATATGATGTGATGTCTCAAAATAATGCCTAATTTTTCCTTTTATACAACCCGGAATTTTTGCCTTGGTGAAACCAATTCTATGACATGTCAAGAAACCGTGACCAACAAAGCAAACATGGGACGGCCCTGGTATGGAGGGATACTGAATTCAAGGTGATTGGCATAGAATGGCCGCTAGCGTGGCATGGCGTCTGTCAGACCGCTTCCTTGCATGGAATGTCACCGATGTGCATGAAAACTAGATAAGAAGGTCTACGCATCGATTCCGGGCGTGGCACGATTGTGAACGCACCACCCACAACGTGACACGTTGCCATCATGAAAAACCCACTGGAGCTTCTGCATGCCTTCAACTTGAAAATTATTCCTTGCTTCCTTCTTGCCTACGATCCTCATCTTTAGCCTCATCCGTAGCATTTTTCACCTATAAAATAAGCTAATCACATTTGCTAGTCCATGCACATATCTATAAGAAAAACACATGGGATTATATTATATAAGGTGCAAACTAGCTGAAAAGATAGATAGTACTTGGGCATGTAAATATGCCCAAGATCGCTTTCTTCTCGATCAAGACTTACTATAATCTCGAGTCCATCACGAACTTAAAATGGCCAATTGGTGCAATATCAACATGAACAAATATATAAATAATGTCTCTATATCTTCAATGCATGCACCACTACAAGAAACTCCTAAATCAAGGGTTTGGTAATTCTTCTCATGCTTTCTCAACTTTCTAGAATCATAGGTAATCACTTTTTCATGTTGCATCAAAACACACCCTAACCTAATGCTTGAAGTGATCACAATATACAACATATCCCTCTAAGCCTTTTGGTAAGGCTAATACCGGTATGGCTGTCATTTTGTCTTTCTTACCGAATACTCTACTCACAAACCTTGGTCTACCGGATTCAGTTTTCTTTTGAGTTACACTTTGTCAATGGTGCAAATAGGGAAGAGAATACTTCTATAAATCTTCTATAATACCCAGCTAACCCCCAAAAGTTGTGAAATTATGTTGGAGTTTTGGGTTTAGGCAAGTATTCACAACCTCTATTTTCTCGCGAAACAACCAGATGCCTCGCATCTCGATACAATATAGCCTTAGAAATCCATAGAATTCAAATCCGTAACTCATAATAGAGAATTATCACATATATCTTATGCATTTCTAAGTACCTTGAACACTAATAAGAGATTATCTCTATGCCTAGCCACCTAACATGAATATACAAGGATATTATCAATAAATACTATCATGAACAGACTTAAAATTTCCGAATATGATGTCTTTCATCAGCTTCCATAAACAATGCTGGGGAATTCGGCAAGCTGCAAAGACATCACCTAGAACTTAAAGTATGGCCATATTTGGTTCTTAAAAGCTATCTTTGGAATATCTTATTCCCAAACTCTTACCTCGATTGTACCTTAATCTCAAATCAATCTTCGAGAAATAATTGGCACCTGTTGCCGATCAAACAAGCTACCCATTCTTAAAAGGGGATATTTGTTCTTAATAATGAATTTATTCTGCACTCGTTAGTACTCTATATACATTTGTAGTGAGTCGCTCTTTCTTCACAAACAAGATTGTGCACCCTATAATGAAGCACTAGGCCTAATAAAGCCTTTATCAAGAAAGTCTTTCAATTGATCCTTCAACTCGTTTAGCTCAAAGCAGATGTCAATCAAGAAGGGAGGATTAGATATAGGCCGTGTATCTTGTAGCAAATCAATAGCAAAATCGATTTTCCTTTTCCGGGGGAATACTTGGGAGCTCAATTGGAAACATATTCGGGAATTCACTAACAACCAAAATAGACTGAAGTGTTGCTAATTTTGTCGGCATATCTCGAACTTCCTCGACAATATGATAAATACAACCTTTTGCAATAAACTCCTTTCCTAGAGATAGGATATGAACCTACATTTAGCACAAATCAAGTAGTCTCTTATACTCCCAAACAATTCTAGAGAAATAGAATCACAATCTTTTCAAAGACTTAACATTGGCATAACATGGTGCTATCAAATCCATGCCCCTAATTACATCAATGTCAATCATCTCTAACTCTACTAAGTCTACAAAAGTTTGGCTGCAACAATTTCAACCGTATAACCTCGATAAATTGTCTTGAAATAATGGATTCACCAATAGGTGTATATAAAGAATCGGTCAGCTGAGCAATTTTGGTAGCTACAAATTATTTTTCCCGATGCCAGAGAATAACATAGGAAAGAGTGGAGCCTAGATTTAACAAAACATATACTAAGTGGGAACAAACATTTAGTTTACCTGTCCTAACATCTAGTGCATAACTATGCTTCTGACAATAGCCAAAACTAGATGCTCCCTGCTCTACCTTTTCCTACCTTACCTGCTGAAGTCATGGAGTATACCGGTAGAATATGCCAGTGAATATGACCCCCGTTGTTGATCTGATCCGTTGACCCTATCACCCCGATCTCTAGAAGGCGTACCCCAATCATATGCCTCCTCATATCCATATGAATAACATGATGTGGAACTATATTTAAATCTCCCAATGTGCCTCTTGCTACATGTAACATAATATGAGCTCTCTATCGCTATGAGCCCGATTCTCATGAATCTTGCTCGGACTCGATCATCCATGATGATCAAACATGATACCTCGCTAATAATGGGGTTATATTCTAGGTGGCCTACCTAAAATTGGGCTATGGTCCACCTTTTGCTCGTATATAAATCAACCTGTCCGGTCCTTCTATGTTGTCCATTGTCTACCCTCTCACCATAATGCTGTTGCTATAAGGACGCCTTGCATATTTTTTGAAAAAGGTCCGACTCCATGATTTATACATGTCTTCTGTAATGCATCCGCAGATAAGACTCAACATACTGCATCAAGCCCTTATTGTGAATCGATGTACCGCGGTGCATTGTAGCATCAAAGGCTGGTTCCACATGTAGCCAAGGATTCAAATCTTAGGTGCATACTCTGGACGCTCATCCTACAATACCTGCATGTAGAAAATTATCTACCTTGGCCTCTCGTGATCCGTTTGGAAAATGGTGATCTATGCAATCCTCAAAACAACCGGACCAGAGTGGAGGTGCATCCTCTGGCGCATCTCTCCAAACATTCATCCCACATAATTACTAGATCTCGAAGTAGAAACACAACAAACTCAATTGATTGAATATCTAAAGCATGCGTAACTCTAAAATTTTGAAGTAGTCAAGAAAAATGCTAAGGGTCATCTTTATGATCCGTTGATGTAGAGAAGTTTGTGACACATCTTTTCTTTATTTCATAGAATTTGCATGTCATTAGGTGCTAAATTAGGTGGAAACAAACCTTATTACGCTATGTTTCAAGAACCCAAGCAATGAAGAAATGAAAGGAGTTTAGGGTCAAAAAAGTGCTTCAAAGTGATAAGGCAACATACAAAACTATTTGTCCAAAATGGTCTACCTCACCTACCGTCCCTTCTCTACTTTAAATTCTTAAACTAAAACAACAGTGGTCCTTATAAAATCGTTGGAAAGATTGACCGTCTTCCCAAAGTACGGACCATCAATTGAAGAATGGATTTAAGCTAGGCAAAAAAGTACGGTGCAAGGTACAAACTATCTTTTCAAATGATGGTCCTCTGTCAAAGGATGGCATGCTATTAGAAAGAACATGAAATATAAAGTATAGACCAAAGGACAGTCCGTCCCTATACACTTGACACTTCAAAGTTTGAATTAATTGGGCTTTTGCTGACATAGTATAAATAGATTTTTCTTGTAATTTTAGAGAGCTTTTAAATTATTCAAATTTATGCATAGAGTAGAGAGTAGAAATTAGCAAGTTTAGCCCTAGTTTTCAAAGTAGATTCTACATATTAGCTTGTAACTTGAATATTTCAATTCATCTATTGAAGATTTCAATTTCAATCGAACATGTCTAATTACTTTAATTCTTTCTCTCTCTTCTTCTTTCTATGGGTAACAAAACCCATCTCTAGGATTGGGAACCCTAATTATCCTAATTTGTTAAAATTGAATTTGGGTTATTGAACATTTGATTGATTTTTGCGTTATAGTGTGACTGGTGATGAGAATTATCCAAACCTCGGTGGCTTGAAAGAGAAAATTTAGGTAGGGTTAGGATCAATCAACAATAACTCAAGGCATACTTGTTTAATAGATATTCCTATACATAGGTTGAATTCTAATTGGCAACAATTGGGTAGAGTCGAAGTTCTTTTTCAATTTGACAAAATTGAAGTAGATTATTAAAGATACCCATGGGTTGGCTATGTAAATGGCTTACATGTTCATCCGTAGCCCATTCTCAATTCTTCCTCTTTGAGTGATTTTGGGGATCAACCCATAATTGCTTTCACTTCTCTTGAATTATCTTTAATTAATTACAAACCTAGAATATTGCACTCTTAGCCATAGTTAAATTTACTTCGCTCAATATGAATAGACTCTAATCTTGTAATACTTCGCATTTAGTACTAGATGTCCGGGCTTCGAGTAGTAGATCTATGGGATTCGACCCCAACTCCTTATTTGGTTCTATATTTTCATTTATAGTTTTCACTACCCAATATTGGGAGTGGATTATACTGACATCAAATATTATGGCGCTCAAGTAATGGGGATCATTTACATAACTTTTTATCTAGCCCTAATAGACTAGTTTGGCTTCTTAGTTCTCATTTTTTCACCCTCTTCTTTTTGTTTTTGTCTCTCGACATCGATCATGGATGCTACTTCAATAGGATATTTGGAGAATGGAATTCCGCGAAAGCCATGAGGAAGTTGGCTATTTGAGCACGACATTTTCCTACAAAAGGTAAAATGATGTGTCATTGGCATTATCATCAACATCTACACTATGCTAAAGGAGAATGGACAATTTCACAACTCTACAAATAACGACCCCCATCAACACTTGAAAATTTTCTTAGATGTGCGCCACTTCATAAGCAAAATAACATTTCGAATGATGCTATCCGAGTAATGAAAGTGTTTGAATATTGATTTTCCGATGAGGCAAGGGACTCACTGCTGCATAGACTCACTCCAAACTAAATTCATACTTAAAAGAGCCAGAATGTCTTCTTGAAAAGTGGTTTCTACTCTAGAAAAAGGGCGGAGCAACTGAGAACATATATTTATTTTCGGTAGCTACCGAGAAAATAGTTGTTCGAAGCATGAGATGCCCACACAAATACCCATTGCCAATGTCTCTTGTGGGTGCTTTATGGACAAGACATTCTACAAAAATTTCCCATCATTTTTAACAAAATAAGGAAGCACTACCATGCTTGGCATGGTGGGGACCAAAGTGGAGGAATCATTATAGGGAGTCCTTCTTTATTTTATTTGATGAAGTATAATTCAAGAGTATGATTAGACAGGCTACTATAGCAACCAAGATAGCCCTTGATCTCTAGAAAATAGCATGCCCGAATGACGCTTGATAACTTAGTTTAGTCTTGTTTTGCCGAGTAATTTATTCATTTTCATGTGATTTTATATAAATGGAATATATGCAAGCAAATCCAACATGATTAGTCCTTGTTTTGTATGGGGTTTCAATGATTTTGAGGAATAATTTATGGTTAAGAAGAGAGGAATGGTGGCTAGAGCAATGGGCGAAAGTCGGCAAGGAGAATATGGCAAGGCTGGGCCGAGCCAGGCAAGATGCCACGCCGTGCGTGTGCGCCGCACCAGCCGTGCCACGCCTATGCTGTGCACGCAAGGTATGCGACAACAAAGGTGCCCAAAGGCGCCAAAGAACGCAAGGCCAGCGGCCGTGCGCCCATGATAGAGGATTGCCACCGCGCCGCATGAGAAGCGTGTCACGCCGGCAACGCGGTGACACTGGCAGCTTTGGCTTTCCGGAGGCAATTTCCGCAGAGCCTCCACGTTACTCCATGTCACGGAGGCAAGAGCCATGACACTCCGTGACACGATCGCCTCCATGACATGCTAAATTGTGCATGTTTTTCTTTTACTATAAATAGGTCCCTTAGCTCCTAAATCCAATTGGTCATGATTTTATTCGAGAACTACTCAGGAGTGAAGGGAGAAGTGAGAACTCATCTAGGGTTTGTCAAAATTTCTTCTCATCTATCAATTCTTAAAATTATGTTAATTTAGTAGTAGTTTCTGTAGTTTTATTTAACATGAATGGCCAGAACCCTTCCTAGGTTGAAGCCATGAATTATGATTATGATTGCATGAATTGTTTGTGGAATTAGTTATTGATTGTTGCTTTGTCTTACATTCGATTGCTGGTTGTTTTGGTACTTGAACATGAAAACATATACGTTAGCTTGGTCATATGCTTCAGGAAAGCATTTACCTAGGTCGAATGTGAGAATGTAAGGAGTATGTTTGTATCTCAGATATAATTTTGTGTTGACAGAAATATACCTAATGCCTTACTTGGTTGAGCAAACGGGTATTTAGGAGACCAACTTAGGATTATCACATCACTGGTTCAAGAAAGTAGTTGTGAGGCTAAGTTGAGTTAAATGGCTAGATGCACGAAAGTCCCTTATCGTTTCCCCGTAAAACCACAACATAATTGATTACCCACGAACTAGGAATTAGTATCCTCGGGCCACAATGATGCAATGTAGGCTAGTTTGTTTGCTTAGAGGCTCAAAAGACCATGAACATGCAATTTAATATGCAGACGACAATCGATAGTTTCATACTTAAAACCATTCTAAATCGTAGTATCGTATGATTTATCCGGTTTTAACTCTATGTTGCTCCTAGAGTGAACTCCTAATATTTCGTTGGTCATATTTAGACTTAATTAATCTCGCTAGAAAATTTCATAATCAACATTTTCGTATGTAAGATCACACAGAAATGGATAGTTAGAGGAATGGGTCCACCGTGGGTTTGACATTCCTGCTTCTTAAAAAAGAGCTACTATATTACTTGCACGACCTGCATAATTTGCGTATGCGCGATTAGCCTCTCGCTGTTTTTGCGCCGTTTCTGGGACTCGGCGAAGTTTTGATAATTATCATTTTTGGGGGATTTTGTAATCCCCTTATGTTGAGAAACTTTGTCTTAGTATGACTTATTGCGGAAAAGAGAGGTTGTCCTCGCCGAGTCAAGTTAAAAATAGAGAGCTTGTGGAACCGTTGCTTGAACTCAACGTCAAATCCATTTGCGAAGGAGAGTAGCTCTAGGAGCAAAAGTCAAGAGACTTCAAGAAAGGTACAACAAAACCACCCGCGGGACAGCACACTTTCATCAAGCAAGTGGGCAAATGCACTCGCTCGAAGTGGCAATCCCACTAGCGATGAATGTGACCCCAGTATCCGTAAACCGGAGCCCGGAGGGGAACTTGAGCTAAACAAACATGCCGCAGCTGTTACATTCTAGTGGTAAATTGACCGGGATGGCACATGAGACCCAATAAAGCACATCTCTACTTTGAGCTTTTTTTAGAGATTAGTGACACGTTTGTCCCCACCCACAGGTCTACGCATTATATCCTGACAACCCTTTTCCCATTTTCACTGTTGGGAGAGGAGAAAAAGTGGTTGAAGGTTGAGCCACCGAACTCCATAACTTCGTGGAATGACTTTGCTAAGAAGTCTTTATCGATTCTTTCCTTCTGTGCAAGATCGCAAAGCTGTATGAAATACTCGCTCTGCGTAAGCCCATGAAAACTTGTATATGGCTTGGGAAGATTCAACTCATTGTTTAGAGACTCGCCTCATCACCAGCTAATAAATGAAGTGCTGGCCCATACCTTTGTAGAAAGTCTAGACTCACACACACAAAAATTTACTAGACTTCAGACGGGTGGGCAAGCCTTGAGAAGACGTATGATGAGTTGTACACTTTGTTGAACAAATAATTTTACAAGGAGATCCAGAGTGGTACGAGTCATTGGAGAGGGACAGGAAAGAGAATAGGGTTGATCGAGCTGATGGAATGAATGCCTGGCAACGCATTTAACTGCTCCAAGATTAGATGATGACTCAAGCCAATAAACCGAGTATGAACCAACACTGTAATGTGTTAATACAGTCAAAGAAGCTCCTAGTTGGTGTGAAATTTGTGGTAATACTTGGCACAATGTAGAATCTTTTGGAGCCAATTCGGAATCAATAATTTTGTTGGTAATGCAAGAAACAGCATTTTGAAAACAACTCCAACATAAATTGGCTGGCTACTCCGAATTTTTCTTGGGGTGGAAACCAAAAGCAAGGGTATCACCTTTTCACCCTCAACAACAGCAAAGACGTTGTGGTATGCAATGATGGGCATGTTCAGCAATAACATTGAGGAAACATTGCGTAAAATCATGGAGCTCCCGACTTAGTTAGGCGAAGAATCAGCGAGGATGGCAACAGACTTAAAGACCAGCTAGCAGCCACTCGAAATTTGGAAAACAAGGCCGGAGAAAGGGCTTTCAAAACATGAGATCGCAGGGGATTACCGAGCGACGCAGATCCTAACCTCGGCATCAATGCCATCACTTTAGAAGCGAGCAATTAGACGATAAAGGCTTCAAAGAGCCGAGAAAGGAGGTATACCTGTGAGTTGGTTAGACCAGACCATCAACCACACTGAGCAAGTCAAAAAGTGCTGCGGAAACACAATCCGAAGCAACCTTCATTGCATCCAAAGACAGAGACTACCACTCAACACCTCAGAATTGTAAAAGAGCAAGGAGGAGGATCGTTTCAAAAAGTTCTTTTGGGAGGTTCAGAACATTCACATCACTTTTCCTCTTATTGATGTTTTTATAGAAATGCCCACATGCTAAATACTTGAAGGAAGTGATGGCGAACAAAGTTAGATTTGGTGGACGTCCAGATCAGAGTAATCGACCGAGAGGCAAAGCCACACTGCATTGAGCAAAATGCCAAAGAAGCTCAAAGACCGTGGAGTTTTTTACTCCTCCCACAAAACTTGGTAAAGCCGAGGTGTCAGCGAGCTTCAGGTAGACATTTAGGGGCAAGAAGACCCAATTCCCTATCCTTATTCAACACCCCGGTTGGGAAAACTGAGGCCATGCAGGTTAATGTTGCCGTTGGTCGATGTGTCGCGAGTGACACCTGATGAATAATAGAGGACCTTCAGTTAAAGTAGGTAAGCGACATACCGCGGATTTTATTGTCTTAGATTTTCAGTTGGATGACCAGTACCCCCGATCTTGGGACGACCATTCTGGCCACCGAAGGAGCGGTGTGATTGTCTTGAAAGCAGGGACCAAAATGAGAGGGCGAGGATGAAGAAGCACTCTAGCGTTTACTAAGAAATGAACTCATCCCCAAGACACTACGTAAACCTTGTCGTGTTAGTGTTGTCGAGGATGAGGTAAGTTGGAGGATTCCACAGTGCATGGCCAAAGGCATGTCATGTTCACTCGAGTCCGATAAAGGCTTCAATTTGAGAAGAAGTTGGAGAAAGAGAGGAACAGAGGGAGGCCGTTCTCCGAACAAAGAAAAGAAAAAGGAGATGGTTCTCTAAAGAGAACTGTGTATGAGGATGTCTTGAAAAGGATACCCACGTCGTGCCAATGACAAAATAAGGCGTCGCTTGGGAGGCAACCCAAGGGTACCTCAAGTACAACTTGTTAATTTTGATTTTTGTGTTGATTTTGTTATTTTGATTGTTGTTTGTGTTTTCAGGAAAGGCTAATGTGCATGGAAGTCTCGAGTACCGAGAAGGTGGAAGCAAAGCATGGAATAGAAGAAGTGTGGGGTTGAACACCCACCGAAAAGTTGAAAGGAAAGCATGCTTTTAGTTAGCATGTGAGGCTCGTGGAGTATTTCTCATCCTTTGAATGCTAATTTGATGCTATGAGAACATAGCTTGATTTAAGTGTGGGGTGAGAAAATTTTCAAAATTTTTGTGCTTAACAAGTTTTTGGTGAATGGAATGCTTGTGTGAAATTGGGGAGAAAGTTGAAAAATTTGTTGTGAGTTAAGTATGACTTCATCACCCAAGATTTTTCTTTTTCTGGTTTCTTTTCCGACGGGGTCTTTGAACCGAAGAATAAAATTTTTTTATTTTTTCGTTTTGTCTGTATATAATGATTTAGTCATAATTAGGGACTGTTCCCGACAATGGATGGATGATGACCGCCTTGGAGGAAAATTAGTCCGTAGGTTTTGGGTTTTTAAACCATAGCTAATGGATGCTTTGATGTGTTTTGTTATGTTATAAAATAATTGTAAGATGCAAGTGTGGTTAGTGCTGATGTATGCAAGAATTGTATAACTTTGTGTGAGACACCTAGGCTCTGAATTTGACTCTATGTGATTAAAGCTTAACTTTGAATTCTTGATTAATGTGGTGCTAAGAGTCTCTGGCCGGTGTGTCTTGGATTGAGCATGCCATGAGTGTAAGGTTTTTGAGTATTCTCAGGCTATCAGGAGTGTCTAGAACTTGCCTGGTGAGTTTGTAAAACGAAATGAAGGATGTGAATTGTAGGAGATGATTTAGGTATTTCTTTTGAATGAACCTAATTCTTTATCCCTCATTTTACCTACCTTGAAAAATTAACTTAGTAGGCCCCATTGAGCCTTGAGCCTGCTCCTTTGATAAACCGCAACATAAGCCGAATCCTTTTTTATTTCATTAGCCTTGAATTTGATCCAAAGCTCTTAAGCGCTTTCTTTAAAGGAAAATTTTAAAGAGCAAAGGAGTGAGAAGAATAAAAAGGAAGGAAGAATGATAGCAAGTTGTAGAAGTTGAGAAAAGGACAAAGGTGCACTTCGTGAAAATGGTTGATTATTAGTAAGGAAAGAGAAACATAATAATTAAAAGTTATTTATAGAACTCCTTACTAATAAGCTAAAAAGTGCCTAAAGAAAGGGGGAACATAAGAGGAAAGCAGAAAGTCAAAGGAGAAAAAGGTGAAGTAAGGAAGGGAAGTTCGTAATGAGAGCGTGATGTATTAAAAGCGCTAGGAAAGATAGTCACTATTACCGGCCATCATAGTACTTCTACCCGTACTGAGTTACATTACAACCTAAAAGTCCTACTTGATCTTTACATTCATAAATTCTCAAATTAGTGGAGTAAAAACACTAAGGGCAAGCTTATGGGCTTCATTACATGATGCATGTGAATTCTTTGTGAGAGAGCGAAGTCTATTCATGTACCCACACATGTTATCATAAAAACCGTTTTTGCGTGTGAAAATGGGTAACTCTCTTTCCGTGAGGGCACATGTCGAATGAAGGATAAGTAATCTGGCTGTGCAGTTTCTTTTGATCGGGCCATCGCAAGGAGTTTGGCCGAGATTGGAGAGCTGATTCGAGGTTAAGAAGTCTTAACGAGTTGTATTTCATTTCAATGATCAAATCGTGCATGCTCTATTCCAGCTTGTTGTCTTAAGTAATCATTATAGCCGTAGATTGAATTAACTTGCTAAATTAGTTATGTGCAGCCTCCAGGCATACATGTATAGATGTAAAAGGTT
This sequence comes from Datura stramonium, assembly GCA_018107945.1. NCBI lineage: Eukaryota > Viridiplantae > Streptophyta > Magnoliopsida > Solanales > Solanaceae > Datura > Datura stramonium. The sequence goes on from JACEIK010002871.1 coordinate 20,333, forward strand.
GCCCTGGTGACTCCAACAAGACTTTAAGTGTGGGGTTGTGATCTCGGGCAAAATAGCATGCCCGAGTGACGCTTTATAACTTAGTTTCGTCTCTTGTTTAGCTAAGTAATTTATTCATTTTCATGTGATTTTATATAAATGTGAATATATGTATAAACAACATGATTAGTCCTTGTTTTGTAGGTTTCAATGATTATGAGGAACTAATTTATAAGTTGGTGAAGTAGAGGAATGGTGGCGAGAGCAATAGGCGAAAGTCGGCAAGGAGTAGGCCATGGCAAGGCCGTCGCGCTGTAGCAGCCACGTCGTGCGTGTGTATCGCCCAAGACTGCGGCCAGCCACCTATTCCGTGCACGCGAGTTAGAGCAAGCATGGCAGTAAAGTGTGCTCTAGCAACAAGAACGTGCCACGCCGTGCGCCCATGATAGAGGATTGCCAACGCGTCAGAGAGTAGCTGCACGCTGGGCAACGCTAAGTGATACCGGCGCTTTGGTTTGAGGCAATTTCTAGAGAGCCTCCACGCTACCTTCGTGTCACTTGAGGTAGTGCTCCATGATACACTCGCATGTTTTGTCGCTCTCATGACAAAGCAATTGTGCACATTTTTCATTTACTATAAATTAAGCCCTTAGCTCCTAACCAATTGGTCACGAGATTTTATTCTTGTGAGAACTACCTAGGAGGAAGTTGAGAAGTGAGAACTCATCTAGGGTTTGTCAAATTCTCTTCTCATCTATCAATTCTTGTAAGTATGTTAATTTAGTAGTAGTTTCTTGTAGTTTTATGAACATGAATGGCTAGAACCCTTCCTCTAGGGTTGAAGCCACGAATTATGATTGTGATTGCATGAAATTGTTTTGGAATTAAGTTATTGATTGTTCTTTTTGTCTTGCATTCTGGATTGTTGGTTGTTTTTATGAGTTATCACCATGAAAACATATACGTTAGCTTGGGCATATGATTGAGAAATCATTTACCTAGGTCAGAACAGGAGAATGTAAGGATCATGTTTGTATCTCACGATATAATTTTGTGTTAGGATAGAAATATACCTAATGCCTTGCTTGGTTGATAAAACGGGGGTATTTAGAGAACAACTTAGGATAATCACATCACCAGTCGAAGAAGTACTTGTGAGGCTAAGTTGAGTTAAATGGTTAGATGCACGAAAGTCCCTAATCATTTCCACGTAAACCACAACATTATAGATTGCCCACGAACTAGATTTTAGCATCCTCGCTCACAATGATGCAGCGAGGCTCGTTTGTCGTGTTTAGAGGCTCGAAAGACCATGAACATGTAATTCTAATTATGTGAGATGACAATCGATAGTTTCATACTTAAACCATTGCAAATCGTAGTATTGCATGATTATCTGGTGTTAACTCTATGTTGCTCCTAGAGTGAATTCAGAATATTTTGTTGACCATATTTAGACTTAATTAAATCTCGCTAGAAAATTTCTATAATCAACATTTTCGATATTTAAGATCACACATGAAATGGATAGCTAGAGGAATGGGTCTAGTCCCTGTGAGTTCAACATTCCGGTTCTTAAAAAGATCCACTATATTACTTGCACGACCCGTACACTTGCGGTATGCGTGATTCGGGCCTCGTCACCCTTCTCACAAGAACGTTGATTGAGTCTTACGTCAAAAAGGTGCATGCTATTGATGAGACCATGAATGGTGTTCAATACGAGCATGGATACCCTCCTCCTCTATAGCAGTATCAGTTACTACGTGAGCAACCTTCTATAAAAGTGGAGAAAGACAACTATGTAGGAAACTCCTCTGGTGGAAATAGCCACATATTAGTAGGACCACCCCTCTTCTTCGTATCAAGGGCAATGGAGAGCTCAACCGCAAGGTCCAGGTCAATATTACCCTGGCAATGATATGGTAGTCAAAATCATGGTTCGCAAAATGGTGGAAATTACCAGAACAGAGGCTCATCTTCTTATGAAAACCTAGAGGTCCCCCTTCTAACTCCCAAAATTGTAGGGAGGGCCCTTCACATGATCATGGAGGCTCAAAGCTTAAAGGTATGTTAGAGAAGGTGCTTTCCAACTAGGAGAAAATTGATACTTGTCTAAATAGTCTCACAGAGATTGTATGATCTCACAAAGCGTCCATTCAAAAATTAAAGAAACAAGTACAAGACCTTTCCCGTGACAAAATTCCAAAGCAAAAAGGCCATCTCCCTAGTGACAAAGTGGTGAATCCAAATGGTCATGTGGGACCTTCCGATGCTCAAAATATGGCCATTGTCACTAGGAGTGGAAAGATTGTGAAACCTGTTGATGTTGAGGTTGTAAATGGTATGACGGAGAATAAGTCTGAAATTATATTGAGTTTGACAACCCAGAAGAGAGGCCTGAAAAGCCTTCTGTTGATGAGGTAGTTGAGGGTGGATCCAAAAAACCACCATGTGACGATGTTCAAAAAGATAGTTTAGTTGTCCTAAAGGAATGCGAGAAGGCCTAGGGAGGAGTAGATGACTTTACAAAATATTTTCCTCCACATGTCCCTCCATTTCCACAATGAATTACTCAATAGGCTATTGATGCAAAAGTAGTAAAGCACATTGAGTGGCTTAAAGAAGCAACACTTCTAGGTACCTTCATTGATGCCATCATAGAGATGCCCGTGTTTGCTAATATTTGAATATGTGGTTGACTAGAAAGCTACTGTGTTAAAAAGATTAGTTTATCCTTGTAACACATAGAGTGAGTTCCACCATAGCAGGCACATGTGTTGAAAAGAAATAAGACCTAGAAGAATATACAGTTTCGTTCCAAATCAGTAACTTTGATTGCATACATGCCCTTTATGATAATGAGGCAAGTATTAATCTGATGTATCTTGTCATTTACAAGTATTCTGTATTATCCATGATGAGGTCCACCTCCATTCGACTCCAGATGGTCGACAAGACTATTAAGACACCGATAGGGGTGGTGAAGGATATGCTTGTCAAGTCTGAAAGTTCATGCTTCAAGAAGACTTTGTGGTTCTTAACTGCGACACGGATGGAGATATTCCCTTTATTCTTGGGAGATCATTCTTGGCCACTAGGAGAGCCTTGATGGATTTAGAGTAGCATGAAATAATATTCTGAGTAAAGGACGAGAGAAGTACTTTCAAAGCCCATAGGAATTGGGTACATTTTTGTTGTCAATGTTGAGAAAGGAGTTGGTAAGGTAGCTGAGCATGCAATTGCTGCATCACCTAAGAGAAAGAAGGCTAAATCAACATGGGTGAAGCAGTACCTCTGTGGCACCAAAAGCAGGAAGTGGGTGAGGAAGTCTCATCCCAAAGATGGCTTACCAAGTTTGTGATCAGGTACTTTACATCATGCCACTATGTTAAACCAGACACTACACCATCGTGCCACGACATTAAATCAAGTGCTTGTTAGGAGTCAACCCAAGCTACTTTTGGACTAGTGGGTGTTGGTGCATGCATTAACACTTGAAAAAAATGGAGGAAAGTGGTCTAAAGTAGAAAAGGAGAAATCTTATTTGTAAACGACAATGGAACAAACGAATCATCCTTTTGAAGGAAAGACTGCATTTCCACCAATCTTTTTATTTTGGCCCACTAGAAAGGATGGGCAAGAGATAAAATGTATGGACCGTATTCTATCCAAACAGTCTGTCTATTTGACCGTCTCTGGTCATTATCTGAGAAATTAATGGACCCTTGTGGAGATTGAAATTTTGGAGTGTTCAAATGGGATGGGTTAGTATTTAATTAGCCACCCATGTGTTTGACTGACCTGACCCAACCTGTTTGAAATAGGAATCGAGTATACAAGATAGGGTATTCGTGCCCGACAAATGATGATACTCGTCTTTTCCTTCTTCTCCTTCTTCCATTTCTCCTAAAGTTTACACTCCACCATTGTAGATGCTAGTTACTTCAGGGTACTTTCTTCTCTTCACTCTTCCCTTACTATAACACATGCCAACCCGCAGACTAGGATTTGGAAACCCCAATTTAGGTCGTGCTTCTTCACTCATAAAGCACACAAGCACTTGCTAGCTTATAGGTATTTTTCTTGACAATTGAGATTTAACTTTCATACCTAATGTGCTATTGAACCATGTATTGAATTAGGGTTATGGAATAGCTATGCTTAGAGTATGAAATTGGTGGGGAGGAGAACATAGGTTAAAATTGTTAGTATTTTGGGCGGGACATTGGAATTGTTTAAGTTTGTTTTGATGCTTCAAATTGGCTGTTTGAGCTTGATATTTGTATAGCACTATCCCTTTTCTAAGATTTTTTCAAAACATGGAAGTATCAAAGTTTTTTGAAAATCTGTGAACCCTAATAGGCGGAAGAATAGACGGACCGTTTGTTACAAAGACGGACCATCTATTGTTTCGTCAATTGAACTAGTAAGTCCCAACATTCTGAGTCAAAGAACGACTCAGTGTATAGATTTTCCTTTGGAAGGACACCTCGCACCTTGAGTCGCACATCAAAGTAGTGAGCTGGTAATTTTTAAGTTCAATTGACGGTACAGGGTACGGTTCATCTTTTAGGGTATGGATCATCCCTCTAGCCATCTACACTTACTTTCTGTTGATCTCCTTATACCTCGAGCTTATGTTCTAACAGGTTTATACATGATCACAGTTAAATGATGTTACACCTTGAAAAATATTTGGTGATTATTTAATGTTTGTATGTTATGTTAAGGGAAGTACGAGTTGTATATTAGTTGTAGGCAAGGAGGGAAACATGTAAGAAGGGAAAAGCAAAGAGTATATGAAGTTCATAAGCAAGGGTCAACATTAAATGACCATTTCTCCCAACCTATAATAGGTTAGAAGCCCCGCGCCCTATTAAATTAAAGGTATTTGAGTATAGTTTTCAGAAAACTAAACCGCTCATCAATTGGAGATTGGAGTAAAAAAATTATAGGCATTTTACGGTGGCACTATCGAGCAGTGACGGGGCCGCCACTCTAAAATCAGCCACCACCCAAACCCCTTTATATTTTGAGTTTTGTATTATGAAATCAGTTTCATCGTCTCCAGCAACTACTAAGGAGAAATGAAGTGGAAACCTCAAGGTAAAACTCCAACCAAACACAAGAAAAGAGTTAGTTTTCAAAAGTGTAAGGTGAGCTAGGGGCTATTTTTGGAGCTCATTTTTGCAATTCTTTTGGGGAAAGTTGTTGTGTTTCAGGAGCTAATTGTACTGAATATATGTCTACCTTGATGTAGGGATTAAATACAAGAGGAAATGATGAATTTTACTCTCTTTAAATCACTCTAATTTGCAACCAAAAGGGTCTGGAATTCGGTAGCTAAGTGAGCTGCAGATTGGACTGTTTTGAGCTGAGTTCTGGCTCATTTTGTTAAGGATTTTTGGATGTTTCTTCATATGGAAATATACCACATATTTTGTAAAGGAATAAAGAATAAGTTATGTAATGTTTCCTCTTATTTTCCCCCTCAAAAGATAAAGAAAATAACTAGAGAAAATGGCTAAATGTTATTGATGTTGTCGTGTGTTGTTGTTGCTACTGTGTCTGCCTTTGGAAAGTTATTTTGGGCTGTATTTTCCGCTACATATTATTCTTATTTCTGGCCTATAAATCTAAGTGATAAAGTATGTTGAAGGCTGGTCATTGAAATTGTAAATCGGCTAAAGAAAAGTTTGTGGGAAAAAGGTATGGAAGACGCCCCGTCGATCGTTCTTTCAAGAATGATTCGTGCATTGTGAGTTGAAAGAGTAAGAAATATTTTTACATGTATTGAAGCAATATGTTATGCTACATTTAAGATTTAAAGTTTCATTTTTATTGATGCTAAATATTGAGATTATGTCTAACCCAAAGAGTCGGTTAACGTGCAATATTGTGTCGATTGTTGTAATAGTTGTACATCGAGTTGGAGACCCTCAACATGGGCATTGTTAGATGGTCTTTTACAGTATTTCATATATGTTATGTTGATCATGTAAGAGGTTCTGTTCACCTTATAAAATTAGAAATGAAGCTAAGAAGGAGACGTAAGAATAACGTACACTAAGGATGAATGTCTTGCTAATTAGGGTAAGCGAGGGTACCAACACAACATTTTCTTAACATGGTAACCTATATTTATTTACAGATATTTTATAGCTCTTATGGCTTAAAAGAAATTCCATAACTCCTATACCTTATGCTCTTGGCACGTTATCGAGTTACTAGGTGCTAAAGTAGCGAACGTTGACGCATAGTATCAATAATAAAATTTGAGTACTTCTAGTTGAGTTTATGTTGAGTCTATGCTTTCTAAGTTGAATACAACTATTCATATGGAGTCCATGTATTCCAAAGTTGGGTCTAAGTATCAAGTGTTAGTTTAAAGAATCCGTAAGCGAGGTCCAGTGTCATGTTCCTCGAGCCTCATGTTCATGTTAAGTTTCCTAGTCAAGTTATGTATTATGTCCCATTATGTCAGTTGCTAGGGATATGATGTTCAGTTGGTCCTTCAAGAACCTTAAGGGAAAGTATGGCCGCTATTTTAAACTTGAGTGGATAAGAGAGAGAGCTCAAGAGAAATCTAATCTTTTTTCATGAGATAGTAAAGAGAAAATGAACAAATTTAACCCTTTAAGGGTCCCTCCTTAGCCGAGGTGACTTTCCTCTTCACTTTGGGACACAAGTTGTCTAGTAAGTAATGCACCTACTTAGCCCTTTTTGGGGTTGGAATTATTTGGCCTTTACTACCTCTTCTTCCCTTTTTTCCTTTTCTTTTTCTTTTAGTTAATATGGCTACAAATTGGTCAATTTGTCTAAGTAGGTGATGCACCTACTTGATTTTTTATTTTGATCCATGTATTCTAAGTGTGTGATACATCTACTTGTCACCTATTATCTTAATTAGCTAAAGAAAGTAGGTGGTATAATCCTCCTTGGTACCACGCTATTTTTTCTTGCTATGCTCTTATTTTATCTCCCTTATTTTCTTTTATTCATTTTCCTTCTCAACTCATGGGTGCGGTTTTCATTTTTATTCCCTTTTTCCTCATTAAAATGTCACTATTTTTATTTTCTTGTCTTTTTTTTCATTGGAATGTTGTTCTCCTTTATTCAATAACCACATCACCCCCACATATTTTCAATCATCATATTCTACTTTTCATACCAAACTTTTTATGCACCCCTACTCTAGCCACCCTCAACTTAGGCGATCTACTTGAGTTGAAGTACAGAATGTCCAAGGAGAGACCAAGGACAAAACAGGTTCAGTATAAAAAATATAGATAGGTAAATAGGCTAATGAAATAAATGGGTCAATTAGGCTCAAAATCAGGGATCAAGGAATTATTCACATTATTTGGGTATTCATATAGNCACAACAAAACCATTTGTACCCTCTGGTAATGTTAATACCAATTAGGCTCAAAATCAGGGATCAAGGAATTATTCACATTATTTGGGTATTCATATAGGCTCAGTGGACTAATAACCAAAGTAGCCTATGATCCTTTCCTAGTCAGTTACCTATAACCTTAGCAAGATGAACCAGGCAAGTTCTAGATGCATGAACAATGTAAGAACAACAACAATTAATCTCACACACACTTGGCACCAATTTGCACTATTAGTGAGTAATTATTAGAATATGTTCTATCTTAAGCAAAGTTGCTATATCAATATACAAACAATGTCAATAATAGATCCTTCAAGGTCAATATGTTACAAGATACACACATGCCACATCAAAAGATTGTAGAGGTCTCCATTTTCCAACATTTTAAAAAAAATATGTTTATTTCCAACAACTTCTTTAATTTTTCCCAAAATTTCTTTTACAAACCAAATAACACACAAATACAAAATTGAGTTGGACCCGTTATCTTAGTAAGTTACTTTGCATTGTTGAGTCAGTTCCTTTTCTTTGTTCAGTTAGTCCTTTGAGTTGGAGCCGTTATCTGAGTCAAATATATATTGTATTGTTCTGTTGCTGGTCTCTATATTAGTTTTGTCATTGGCATGGTCTGTACTGATTATTGCACGCCCTCTCTAGTTCTGTAGTCAAACTGATTAGCAACATTATTCTTGTCAACCCGGAGGTTTCTAAAAATCTGACTGAGACTAGGCTGACATTTCTAAGTATATATAAACTTTCAGGCTGAAATTGTCTAACATATATTTGAAAGAGTTTATCATCAATTGGCTAATTTTGAGAGATGCTGTGGAGTGATGCCGCACGCCCTCTTTTGTCTGAGTATCAAATGGCTGAATGTGCGAAGTATATGTTTGAAAATCCTAGTCCAAGTATCAGGTGATCTATAAAGTCCTAGTCCAAGTATCTGGAAATTCTTAAAGTCCTGGTCCAATTATCAAGCAGCCATACTTAAGTCCTGATCGAAGTATCAGGTAGCCACGGGGTCGATTCTCATAAACTCCAGTCCATATATCGAAAGTGTTAGCATATGAGTTAGTTATGTTTTACTCATGAACAGAGTCTGCATATAGGGTAGCTAGTTAAAGAGTTATAGACTATCTCTCTCTACCGTATCTTTTTAGTTATGTTCAGCTATTATTTGCCATTGTTTTATTGATAGGTTCAAGAGGGTCATGTTGTTTCTATTCCCTTCTCTGGTTCAGTTTATCTTTGGCATTGCTTTATTTACAGCTTTCAATCTTACATACCAGTATATTTCTTTGTACAGATGTTCCTTCACTTGGGGACTGCTGCATTTATGCTGTAGGTGCAGACAGGAGCTCAGAATGACCAATACAATAGGAACCTAGATCCAACGCAGAGTTGGCTTAAACCTTCCTTTTAGAAGCCTTATGTTTGCTTTGGTCATTAAGAATTTTGATGTACAGATGGTTAGGCCAGGGCCCTATCCCATGCATAAAGTATTATTTTACTCTTTTAGAGGCTTTTGTGGACTAGTTGTATAGTTTTTCAGTTTGTGACTTGGCTGGATTTTCGGAGTTCTTTTTAGTTTCCGTTGTGGCCATGACATCATACTATCTTTGTTATGTTTATTTACCTGGTCGGTCTATTTCTATGTTATAGTTGAATATGACATGTGGCCTTATAGGCCTAAGGGTTAAAGTTCATGTGCTATATGTCCAGTTTCTCAATCACATTAGAGTCGAGTACCAGTCACACCCTACCCCAGTTTTAGGGTGTGAAAAGTTGGTATCAGAGCTAAGTCACGTCATTGGAATTCCATAAAGTCATGTCTAGTAGAATCTTTCTTATGGGTATATTGTGCACCATACTTATTAGGAGGGTACAGTATATTTAGGAGTCGTTTCAATTTTTTAACTATTATTTCATGCTATAGAGTGAGTTCAGATATCTAAGTTATGTTATTATTTCACAGTGTACCAGTCACTAGAAGGATTACTATGTCATTGATTTGTACAGCTGTAGTAGAGGGCACTAGTCGCCTTCTAGTGGATCAGGGAGATAGGTCAAAGGCTCAGAGTAGGTCCCCCGCTCCAAGTGCTATAGTTCCTCCAGCCCCAGTTAGAGCAGTGGCAGGTAGACCTCTAGCTCCTTACGCAATAGCAATACCTGAGGGTGATAATGTGGCATCCCCTCTCACACCTGTGGTACCTTTGATACCTCCAAGAGGATAGGGTCTTGAGGGAGTTGTTAAGTTGATGGATCATATTGTTGCCGGATAGGAGAAATTGTTGGAGGTGATGGAGGGACATATAGGGCAGGCAGTTGAGAGTTATAGAGCCCGTGAGTTCTTGGGTTTGATCCCTCTAGGGTTTACCATATCAGACCCGAGTGAGGACCCCCAAGGATTTCAGTGATCAAATATAAAGAGTGTTGAAGGTCATGCGAGCAATAAGGACAGAGTGGGTAGAGTTGTCGCATTCATATTGCTGAGTGAGAGAAGTTCTCTAAGGCTTTATAGACTAGTATATACCCTAAGAGCCTCGCTAGTCTCGGGTGAAGCAATTTTCGTGTTTAGAGAAAGGTAGTATGAGTGTGTGGGAGTATTGCCTTCAGTTTAATTCATTGTCCAGGTATGCTCCTCACCTGGTTTAGATGATGGAGTATAGAGTTCATCTGTTCGTGCTAGGGCTAGGGCTTCACATATCTCATGATTGTTTGGGAGTATCTACCCAAGATCATATAGACATTTAACAGATACAGGCCTTTGCTTAGAGATCCGAGGATTTAGTCCACATGATTCTTGATACTTGTAGGGGACAAAAGTAGATGAAGAGAGCCAAAACTGCATGGTTTTATAGAGAGTCTACAGGGGACTCTAGTGTTCAGTTGTCTAGAAAGCCGACTCGACCTGCAGAGAGTTTTCCACCTTAGCTACGCGGATTGAGGAAAGGTAAGAGTTCATCTCCATCCGATTCCCGGTATCAGGAGATACCTCCAATTTCCCCATGCGCTTAGTGCAGTAAGAGTCATCCAGGGCAGTTTCATTTTGGTTAGGATGTATGTTATCATTGTGGACAGCCTAGCCATTATATGCGATAGTATCTGATGTGTACCAGAGGTCATACCGCACAGTCGATGGATTCAATAGCAGCATCATGACCCTCAGTTCGGCCTCCCAGTGCCAGTTCTAAGCCTGTAATAGGTCGTGGTAAGGGTAAGAGGGGAGAAACTTCTGGTTAGGGAATAGTCCAGAACCGTTTTTATGCTCTAGGTGGTCACCAGGACCAGGAGTCGTTGGCTAATGTTGTTATAGGTACTATAATTATATTCTCTAGTGTTGTTTATGCTTTAAGTGATCTAGGATCTACCTTTTCATATGTTACTCCTCTGATAGTGAGTCAGTTTGAGATAGCTCCTAAATTGTTAACTAAGCCATTTTTTTTCTATGCCAATTGGTGAACCTGTGTTAGCTGAAAGAATGTACCATCGTTTTATGGTTTGAGTATGTGATAGATCTACATTAACTGATCTAGTTAAGCTAGAATGGTGGATTTTGATTCTATCATTGGCATGGATTGGTTAGCGGTGTGTTACGCTAATGTTGATTGCCGAGCAAAGATTGTCAGATTCCAATTACTAGACGAGCCAATCCTAGAAATAAATGGTAATGCCACTATACCTAAAGGTAAGTTTATTTCATACCTCAAGGCCCAAAGGATGGTGTCCAATGGCTGCATTTCTCACCTTGTTTGATTTAGGGATTTGACCAGTGAGCCGAGCTTTCCATTTAGTCCAAGTGATAAATGATTTTTCAGTAGTCTTTCTACAAGACTTACCTAGAGTTTCTCATGTGAGGGAGACAGACTTTGCCATTGACTTACTTCCAGGTACTCAGCCCATATCGATCAGTCCTTACAGGATGGCTCCAACATAGGTAAAGGAGTTAAAGGAGCAGTTGAGAGATCAATTTTAGAAAGGATTCATTTGACCTAGTGTATCTCCTTTGGGTGCACTTGTTCTCTTTGTACGAAAGAAAGATGGGTCATTAAGGATGTGTATTAACTATCGATAGTTGAACAAAATGATTATTAAGAATAAGTATCCCCTTCCCAGGATTGATGACCTATTTAATTAGTTACAGGATGCCAGATGTTTCTCAAAGATTGACTTGAGATTTGGGTACCATCAATTATGAGCTAGGGAACTTCATATCCCTAAGACGTCTTTCAAGACTAGAGACGACCATTATTAGTTCTTAGTGATACCATTTGGGCTTACAAATGCCCCATCAGCTTTTATGGAGTAAATAAATAGGGTGTTTAGGCCCTTTCTTGATGTATTTGTTATTGTCTTTATTTATGACATTCTAATTTATTTACGATCAGAGGATGAGCATGCAGATCACCTCGGAACTATGTTACAGACTCTCCAAGAGCACAAGTTGTACACAAAATTTTCTAAATGTGAATTTTGACTAAAATCGGTAGCTTTCCTTGTTCATGTAATTACAACTGAAGGTATAAGAGTGGATAGTAAAAAATAGATGTAAAGAGTTGGCCAATACCCTTGAATCCTACGGAGGTAAATA
>JACEIK010002871.1:39198-62803 GCA_018107945.1 Datura stramonium
GGAATTTCACCCAATTTGCACCCCCCTAGAATTGCATCGTTTCTTAAGCATACACGATAAGCATACACAATACAATTCACCCAACATGCACAACCCACAACTTTTCAACACTTCCTCTTCTCCATCCAACTTTTCAACTTCACAATCCATCCCTAACCACAATTTAGCACAAAATTCATTTAAGCACGCAATTAACGAGTTCATATGAGCTCAACGATACTACGAACAACAATTAACAACAACCCAAATGTATTTACGCTCAATTTATTGATATGGGTATGGATTCTTCCTAAACATGCTAAAAATTGAAATTTTAGCCAAAAATTGAAATTGAGTTCAAGAACGTACCTTTTATTCGAGTAAGACGAAGAGAAGTTGCGAATTTTTACTCTTTAAGCCGTGACACGTTGAGGGGAGGGGATTTTTGGGGTTTTTGTCGCGGAGGGTGTGAGGAAATGGGAAAAATGGGGTGGTGGAGGGCATTTTTTGGGGGTTTTTGTCATGAGGGTGTGAGGAAATGGGAAAATGGGGTGATTTGGGGCTTGTGTGGATTTTCACGCGGGTCGCCCGTACCCGGTGTGACCCGACGGGATTAACACGTCAACGTGTCACTGAGGCACGCGGAAAGCATGCCCTCCGTGACACGGAGTTATCGGCTACAGTATCTCGGGAATTTTAAAAATTCCGTATTTGCCTCTCAACGTGTCACAGGGTAACGCGAGGCCCTCCTCCGTGACACGGAGCCATCGCTGTGCTCACTGTTGGCTACTTTTTAAAAATAAATTTTTCTTACCTCATTTTTTCCCTTTGCATTCCTTTGCATTTTTTTTCCTCCGTTCAACTCCGTACAACATCTTATCACATGAAATCGGTTAGAATTTCCAAGTTGGAGAAACAACAATATTTCTATTTTTCTTTTTACACTCCTATTCTACAAAAATATAAAATACAAAAAATGAAAATCTTTTTCTTCTTTCTTTTTTTTTTTTTCTCGTATGTACAGCTTACAATAATATTTCACTGCTGCCTCTGCAGGGCCGCTTCGGTTTACCGTCTCGGCTCGACGGGCCATTTGAGCTCATTCGCCCCTAGTGACGAACGTTTGCTCACCACGTCCCCACCCCAATCAAGCTTACCTCTATCGGGGAGCTCTCCCTTCAGTTCTCGTTGTTCACAGCCTTGAACACCACTGCTGTTCGCCATCGCTCGATCAACGAGTTCTTCATACCTACTGGGAATTTGGTGGCCTTGTACACATCAAACACCTCCACCTTGTCATGTGCTCGCACGTTAGCCGCCCCTGCAGCAACATCTATAAGAGCTTTCCCGGTTGGGTGCCAAGAAAGGTCGTCCTAAAATAAATGGGACTCTCGGTGTCCCCGGCTCAAAGTCCAAGACAACAAAATCCACCGGAAGATTAGGGGAGCCACTTGCACTCAGTACGCCTCCTAAGCACACTGCCTCGGCCTTGCTAAGGAACGATCTCGCAAGCCGCGCAAACCACCGTTGTAGGTCTAGGCTTCCTAGACCCAACTTCTGAATACCGAAGTTGGCATCAAGTTAATGCCTGCCCCCAAATCACATAAACCGCGAGCTCGTATACTTTTCCCGGACACAACCGACCAGGAAGCTCCCGTGACTCGAGCCAGGCCAAACCTGTTTTGTATCCGTGAAGTGCATTCTTCGTAAGTGGCCACCGCGGGCATATTCGGTAAGCTCGTTTGTTGGCCACTTATGTCTCGCATGTACTTTGCATATTTGGGCACTCCGCAGAAACATCCACAAGAGGTAAGTTAATGTGTACCGTTTGAACACCTCCATGAACTTCTTTGAAGCACGCTCCTTGTGCTTCCTTAATCGTTGAGGGAACGGGGGGTGGAGGTCTATCTCGGTTCAAGATCCTTGTGTTTCCCCCTCTCATCATTCTGCCCTCTCCGCTCTCGCTCCCGACTGTTGAGGTGGTCTGGGTTCCACCTCTTCAACCGCAAGCCACCTCGTGGTCACCGCATTGACTCGCTTTGGGATTGGGATTCGTGGCCACCGGGGAGTCCTCCTCTAGGCCCGGTGTTCTGGGCTCCAAGAAATTGCCCAAATTGATACCCAGTGCCTTGGTAGCCACTGAATATTTTTAACATCTGGCTGCCAATTTGACATGGTCACCCGCACCAGCTTGGTCACATCTTCAACATCTCCTCAACGCTGGGTGATGGTGGTGGAGGAGGGGCATTGTTATTTCGTACAGCTTGATAGTTCTGTGGCCCTCCTTGATTCCGCTGCATCCCCGACTGAACTCTGCTCTTGATGGTTGTTGCTACCCCAAGAGAAATTGAGATTCCTCCCAAACTGAATTGTAGCTATTCCCATACCGCCGGTGGTTGCTCCTTTGTGCATTCCCGACAAAGTTCACCGAGTCCGGGATTTGCTCCACAACACTAGCTGAGTGTTCATTGCTCCTGCACACTTCACACAAAATCTGCTGCACGCATTAACCGGGGCTTGAGACTGCCCAAGTTCATATTGCCGAAGTGGGTGTTCAATCGATACCCCGCATAATAATGGTCCGTGCGCCGATAGCCGTAAACCCATCCACTTCCAAGACTCCAGCTGCTTTCCTTGCTCCTCCCCTTGAAGAGTCCGCATTCCACCTGGATTTCCCTGCGAAATACGATTACAAAGTATACGCTCTTCATAAGTCTTCTTTCTAAAGCTTGCCCCCACTCGAATCCAGCAAAATTTTAGCGTGGGGTTCCAAACCCTCTATAAAGTGTGCACCAAAGACATCATTCGACTGATGGTGATGGCGACAGTCCCTCAACAATGATTTAAATCTCTCCTTGCTTGATACAGATTCTCTCCTTCCTCTCTTTGTTTAAACTTAGAATTTGAATTATAAGTCTTGCTGTTTTACCGAAGGTAAAGAATCGAATCAAGAACTTCTTCGGCGAGATCATCCTACGAGGTGATAGAGTTTGGTGGCTCAGCTTTCAGCCACCTCTTAGCATCTCCCAAAAGTGAAATGGAAAAGTGTAAGCCTGGGATAATCTGTTGACACTCCAATGGGGATGGGTGTCACTTATCTCCGTAAAATCAAGACGTTGTTGTGGGTCCTCAGCTTAGGAGACTCAGAATCGCCTGCTGGGCGTGCAGCAACTGCACCATATTCTGTTTCAGCTCGAACCCTCCTGGCTCAGGTTTGCGAATGCTAGAAGTAACATTGCGAGCTTGTGGGATTGCTTACATCGCGAATCGGCTCGGCTCGTTAAATCCCCAGCACCACACGCCCGCACTATTGGTGGATTCCTCGTGGTTGCTCCTTGATAGTTTGTCCGAGCACCGCAGCTTTCTCTCTAGAGCTTCTCTCCGTTGACGATGAAATTGTCGTTCCGGCTCTAAGGATGGCTCCACCAAACCTTTGTCTCTTGCCGTTGTTCGGGGCCGTAACTGCTTTTCTCTGCAAAATACAAGTTAAGACCAAGTTGTCAACAATCAAAAATATTGAAATAGCAAACTAACACTTAAAATCAAATAAAATGAAAATTTCACCAATTGCCTATTCCCGGGCCTAAGTGCCAAAACTTGATGAGCCCGCAAGTGTACGGGTCAAAACAAGTAATATAGTGGCTCTTTTGAAGAACCGGATTGTCGAACCCACAGGAATAGAAATACGGGGTGAAACCTTTCAGATGTTAATTTACTACAACTATAACAGCGAAGACAACAGAGTAAAGAAAAATTGTTTGTTTTTAAGAATATAATTTTTATACTAGACTAAGCTAATTATAAAATTGAGTCTTAACTATGGATACGAGCATGCTGAGGTTACGAAGAACACAGAAGAACGAACTATCAATTTATGCGTTTATCTTTCTCCGGTTGCTAGTCGGAACCTACTGCCTATGGATTAAAACTCGTATTTAACTCCAACTTAAGAAGCATGAACCTTCCACCTACATTTTTGTGATAAGAAGGAATTCAAGTTCTAGCTATACGAAACCGGCTCCACACATGACTAATACGACTTTCGGGTATATTTCTATCCCGAAGGTAAATCAATTCCCAATTTTCCCAAAACAAGAAAAGATTATATTCTATTAATTCACAACTTTCCAATTTCTTGCCTCTCGGTGAAACGGACTTTTGGATTTACACTAACATCAAGCGATATTAATGTAGTAGGAACAAGAATTAAATAGAACAACCATGGAAGAAAAGAGAAAATAAACCAACAATCAATAATTACATTTCAACACAAAGGTTCATAACCTCAAGAAGAAGGAGAATTAGCCACTCATTTGTGGATTAAACATCATTAAACGAGTGTTAATCATACAAGCAATTGAAAGGAAGAAGAAAGAGATAGAGAAACCCTAAGAATTTTGTCCTCAAAGCCGCCCGGTAACCCACGCTCTTTTGCTCCACCAAGTCGAATAATTAAAAATGCCCCTAAGTGCTCTATTTATACTAGAGATAAATTTTCCTGGAATAACAGCAACGTGTCACGGCGTGCACGTGAGCACGCTCCGTGACACGGCAAACGCGGAAGCTCGGAAATTGTCCGCCTGTAATTGCTACCAACGTGGCACGGCGTGCACGCGGAGCCTCGCTAACATGCCACGGTGCCATCGCTGACCCTCTCTCGGAAATGCACCATCTGGAATAATTCACTCCCAACGTGGCACGCCTGACGCGACCCTCAATTCGAATTTATTTGGATTTTCCATCTCAGTGTAATGTCATCCGCTGATGGCAAGGCGTCACCCGGCCCATCAAGGGAGCCCTTGTAATCCTTTCTTCACCGTACCGCTTCCTTGCTCATTCCCTGAGTTTATCTTTGATTTCTTCCAACATGTCATTTTTTCTTCATTAAAAGTACGTTTTTCCTCTACAAAACAAGGCTTAATCATGTTGGTTAGTATAAAATCACACTTCCGTGCAATTTACATGAGAATGTACACACATTATTAGACAAACAAGACAAAAAGTTATACATTTGAGTATCGATTTGGCATATAAATATGCCCCTTATCACTATGTTAAGGGAAATACGAGCTATATATTGTTAATAGGTGAGGAGGAAACATGGACAAAGGGAAAAGTGAAGAATATGTAAAGTTCATAAGTAAGTGGCAAATTTTAAACAATCATATCTCCCAATCTATAATGATTTAGAAAACCCCACAACCTATAAAATTAAAGGACATTGAGTCTAGTTTTCATAATATCAAATTTCTTGCCAATCAGAGTTCCGTGTAAAATATTATAGGAATTTTACGGTGGCACTGTCAAGTAGTGACATGGCCACCTCTGTAAAAATGGCCACCACCCAAACCCCATTATATTATGAGTTTATTATTATGAAATCACTTTTATCATTTCCAGATTTGTCCTGCCTACTTGCACTCCAAAAGCCAATCCTCTTGATAGTACGGTAGTAGCATCTAAATGTACAAATGTCATAGCAGGAGCAGGGTCGATCTCTCTATATTTTAATAAAATACTAAGGAAAATTAAAGGGGAAACCTCAAGGTACAACTCCAACCAAACACAAGACAAGTAAGAGTTAGTTCCGAAAAGTGCAAGGTGAGATAGGGGCTGTTTTTGGAGCTCGTTTTGGCAGTTGTTTTAGGGGATTTTTTTTGCATTTTAGGAGCAGGTTTTATGGCCTATACTTCCACCTTGAATTAGGGATTAAGACCATGAGGAAAGGCAAGAATTTTACCCTATTTAAACATATCAAATTTGCACGAAAAAGGTTTCTAGAAATATACCTCGTATTGAGGGAAAGGAATACAACAGAAGTTAGGTAATGTTTTATTTTATTTTCCCCCTAAAAATATAACAAAAACAACAAGAGAAAATGGCTAAATGTTGTTGATATTGTCGTGTATTGATGTTACTACTGTGGCTGCCTTTGCTAAGTTATTTTTTGCTTCATTTTGTGCTATAGATTAACCTTATTGTTTTCCTATAAATCCAATGGATTAAGGAGGTTGAAGGACGGTCATTGAAATAGAAAATCGTCTAAAGAAAAGTTTATCGGAAAAGGGTATGTAAGGCGCCCCGTCCATCGTTCTTTTAAGAACGATTTGTTCGTTGTGTGTTGAATGTGCCAGCAAAATTATTACATTTATTGAGGAATTATGTTAAGATCCATTTAAGCTTTAAAATTTCTTATTTTATTGAGGCTCAATATTAAGATTATGTCTAGCCCAAAGAGGCGCTTCAAGTAATGGTGTATCGATTGTTGTTGTAGTTTTGTATTGATTTGGACACCCTTCAACATTGTCCTTGTTATCTGCCCCTTTATATTATGCCGTATGTGTTATGTTGATCATATATGAGGTTTTGGTCACCTTATGAAACTATAAGTGAAGCTAAGATGGCAATGAAAGAATAACGTACCCTAAGAATGAATGTCTAGCTAGTTAGGGTAAATAAGGATACCATCGCAATGTTTTCTTAACACGTTCACCTATCTTTATATACAGATGTTTTAGAGTTCTTAATATATAAAAGGAATCCCATAACTCCAATTCCTTATTCTCTTGGAATGCTATGTTACTAGGTGCAAAAGTAGCGAACTTTGACACTAAGTATCCATAATTATGTTTGAGTACTTCCAGTTTAGATTATGTTGAGTCTAAGCTTTCTAAGTTCAACCCATTTGTCCATATGGAGTCCAAGTATTCCAAAGTTGGATCAAAGTATCCAGAGTTAGTTCTAAGAACCTGCAAGCGAGGTCCAATGTCATGTTCTTTGAGTCTCATGTTCATGTTAAGTTTCTAAGTCATGTTATGTCTTATATCCCCTTCTGTCATTTTCTAGGGGTATTACGCTCACTTGGTCCTCCGAGTTAGACTCGTTATCTAAGTCTAATATATATTGCATTGCTCCGCTACTAGTATCAGTATAAGTTTTCTCATTGGCATGACTTGCATTGATTACTACACACCCTCTGAAGTCCATGTATCACATGGCTAATTGTGTGGTGCCGGGGGAGAAATGTCGCGCGCCCTCTCTAGTTAGAGTATTAGATGGCTGATTATGCGAAGAAATATGTATAAAAATCCTGGTCCAAGAATCAGGACGATCGTAGAGTCCCACTCCAAGTATCAGGCAACTATTAAAGTCCTAGTTCGAGTAATAGGCAGCCATACTTAAATCTTGGTCCAATTTTAGGTAGCCACCGAGTCGATTCTCATAAACTCCGGTCCAAGTATTAGAAGTGTTAGCATATGAGTTAGTTATGGTATACTCATGCACAGAGTCTATATATAGGTTAGCCAGTTACAGAGTTATAGAGTATCTCTCTCTACCCTATCTTTTGAGTTATATTCATCTATTATTTGCCACTATTATGTTGACAGGTTTCAAAGTTTCAGGTTGTTGCTATTTCCTCTTCTAGTTCAGTTTATCTTTGGCATTACTTTATTTAATGCTTTATTCTTACATACCAGTTTATTTTATTATACTGACATCCCTTCACCTGGGGACTCCTGCAATCATGTTGTAGGTGCAGACGGGAGCTCAGATCGACCGATACAGTAGGATCCTAGATTCAACACAGAGTTGGTATCCTCTTTCCGTTTAGGAGCCTTGGGTTTGGTTGGTCATTCTAATTTTTGTTCTACAGATAGTTAGGCCAGGGCCCTGTCCCATGTATTCAGTATTATTTTACACTTTTAGAGGCTTTTGTGGAGTAGTTGTATAGTTGTTCAATTTTTGTCCTGGCTGGCTTTCCACAATTCTTTTCAGTTTCCATTGTGGCCTTATCAGCAGACTATCTTTGTTATGTTTATCGAGGTGTAGTTGGTCTATTTCTATGTAATTGTTGATTGTGACAGGTGGCCTTATTGGCCTAAGGGTTAAAGTTGAGATGCTATATAGCCGATTTCTCAATCACTTTGGAGTCGAGTACCAAGCATGCCCTACCCCAGTTTTGTGGGGTGACAAATGTGATGAAAGTGAGCATTACTTCGAGGATACAAGTTGAGTACACCCAAGAGGTCTAGCCTTATGGAAGAGGAAGAGGTACAGAGCAGGTAGTAGAGGTTTCATCCATCCTATCAGCTCGAGTGACATCTGCAGAGGTACTGACTTCACGATCTTCACCCCAGTTCTATAGTGAGCATGATAAGGCCTGTTCCAGTGGAGCCTAGATAGATATTTTCTCTAGCAAGGCCACTAATAAGGAATCATCCAGTTAGACCTCATCTCCCCTGCAGTAGTGTTGAGATAGAAAAAGGGATAGGAGATGTAAAAACATAGGTGGGTAGTTTAGGGGCACTAGGGAACGCTATTTGTAGTGATGTGGTACATTCTATGGCAGGGTTCATTAGGGGATCACAAAGGAGTGGACGATTAGCGCCATTGGATTGGAGTTTTACCCTAACATTGTGGAGCAGTTGAGGTTTCAACTTTAGTAGATCTTGTTCCAGCCAGTGGGTCAGAGTATTCAAACACCAGCCTTGGAATTTTATGCAGTTTATGGGTCAATCCTCTTGAGGTCAAACATACTACTGAAGATGCACATCGAGCGATAAGTTTAGTAGTGATTCAAGGACTATCGATTGACATTAGACCAGAGGTGATCAACCGATATTATTTGAGAGATAACTATCAGGTGGTGGACACCTCAGAATATGATGAGGTTGCTAACCGAGGGAGGTTTGATAGAGGTTGGATACGTAGTGTTACAGGCCAAGATACTCCAGTGTGGGATATGTTTGATACAATCGATATATTTAAGAGGGACCTCCGACTTTTTGCCAAGTTTTTGTGGAACGTGGTCTGCAGTAGAATATTCACAAAAAAGAGCAAAAAAAATAGAACTTGGGCAGGCTTTTGTTGTGGCAGCCATTGTGGCTAAGAATAACATTGACGTAGGCTAGATGGTCAGCGTGGAGCTAAAAGGACCAGGTAGTTTAGATGGCCACCTTCTTATAATTTCTGTGCCTCAGCGTATATTTGTGTCGAACGGTAGGTGTATTGTTCCTTCTAAGGGAGGACCTCTTCAGAAATGCTCACTCGATGATGGATATCACCAAGATGAGCGATAATTCCATGGTCGCCACAGTGAGTTATCTAAGTTCCATCTTACTGGGTGAGCCCACTACTGCGGGTTAGGGCATCAAGACATAGGAACCTACATTAGAGCCCGCTAGTAAGGCAGACCCCACAGTGGTAGTAGATTCAGCCACCACGGCATCCATGTCAGCTGCACCACTGAGGCTACTATATTGATCTAGAGATTCACTTACCTATTTTCCCTCACGGTTGGATAGAGAGGAGAGGCAGTTGGCCCAAATTATAGAGGATTTCCCAGTCTCTGTGGCCACGATTGTTGAGCGATCTCTTCAGCCGCTTCGGGACACTCCTACAACCTCTCATGAGGCCTTGAGCTTAAGGCTAGAAGCCATGGATTCCATGTTGCACCATCTCGGAGGAGGTGCTAGTGCTTCAGATATAGCGGGCCTTTTAGTGGACTTGTAGAAGATTAGAGCTACCGTGCTAGATATGCAGATGCGTGAGTGGCGACCATAGGAGGTTCAAATACCACTGGTGGATAGGACAACACCAATTTCTAGCATTATGGACTTCATACCATGTGTGGTGCCTGCTCCATCAGCCCAGACTCAGCCTACATCCCCACTACTAATCCTAGTTAGTAGGTCCAACACAAAACCAAAGTAGATTCCTACTTAGACTCCGGCCTATACAGATGTTCCTACCCTACTAGTGGACAAGGAAGGCACCAGCCCAAGTGATTCCACTAGTAGAAATAGAGTTATTCGCTATAGAGGAAAAGGCCCTCAGAGAGAAATAACGGCCTCACATTTGCACACTTGAGCCTGTGCTTATGATATAGTGGTCGTCCCATCTTTACCACCACAGGATGATAAGTAGTAACGAGATTTGAGTGCTACAGGAAGTTGTTGCAACCCTCTTACCCTCTTATTTTGTTTTGTTTGTGCACTGAGGACACTGGACTACTTTTGGGTAGGGATAGACATTTGAATTGTATGATGTGCTTGTATAATTTTTTGGTTGTGTGGAACTCTGATTTGTATGATATTTTGGTTATAAATGAGTTTTGGTTTTGTTTAGTGTGATCTATTGTAGTCCACATGTTTTTATAGATTTCTTAGTGTTGATTCTTATTATTATTTCTTAGGTTAACTTCTTTTTTATTTTATTAGTATAAAGCCCTTGTTTGTTTTCATAGTCATGGTTCTTTTACGGGAAGCTTACTTTTTATGGAAACTGGCGCAATAAAAGTAGTTGAGTATCATAGTGCATGGGCCCAATGATGGATTGCTAGATAACATTCTTAAGGGTACTAGCCTACTTTGTTTAGTCATCTTAGGATGAATAAATTTTCTCACTACAAGAAAAAGAGTTATTAGGGACAAAGGTTTAGCGACGACTATATAATATGCCCCCTAATAATATACTTACATGGATGAAATTTTTTTGTTGTCCCTAATCTGTATTTTTAGTTTTTAAGAAATTAGGTGGCACAAACACCTAGTCTCTACTAATAAAATTTCAGTGGGTCACTCAAAAAGTTTTACCTTCATAGGCGTGAATCATATAATTAAGCCCCAAAAATTTATTCTCTCTCAAGCTCTCAAATCCCTAAAACTCACTAACGTCTCATCGCTACAAGTCCTCTAGAAATTCTGGGTTGCTCAAATTGCTACACTGAATATCTGGGTTGTCAGAACATCTGGGTCATCCTAATGTTTCGGTCATCGAAATGTTTGTGTCGTCGAAATATCTAGGTCATCGAAAAATTGCCGAGGTCGCATTATCCGACTAAAGTATCACTAAATGTGGATCTCCACTGCATTATCAGGTAACATCACTAGTGAATTCATGTATATTCGTATGATTTTCATTGATAAAAAATATTCTTCCTTCAAATACTTTTGCTTGACTAAAGATTATGCACTATGATTTCTTTGTTTGATTGAAATACTGAATTTTGTTGTGTGAGGCTTAAAAGTAGGAGTGTTGGGTTGAATGTTAAAGATCAAGGAGGTATTTGAGAGTTTATTGTGGGGTTTCTTCTATCGGATTGCATAAAAAAGTTCTTTGTAGACTTGGTTCATGGGCTAATAAAATGTTGCATGGTTAATTTAGTATGAGTTTTTATCTATTTAGAATTTTCAAATGAAATAGATGAACTTTCTAAACTCGTCTGTTGCCCTAATTCAGTTTGTTTATTTTAGAAACTTCAAATTAATTAATCTTTCTTTTTCTCATATAGTCCTTCATCTTTATAGACCTTTTTAGCAGTATTTTGGTAGGCAAAGTGCTTGGGATATATTATTACAACTTTGTTTTATGCTTGCTTGAGCTTTAGATACTGCTTCTTGCCATTTATATGCATTATTACTGCATTGTTCTATGTTAATTGTAGCATAAATAACCTGAAATAATAAAATATAATGACCAAATATGATATAGATGATAAAATCCATTCATATTTGATTTCTAATACATGCATCAAAAGTAATAATTCTTTGCTACTGTATGGTAACTTACCAATAATCATAATATTATTTTCATGATTTCAGAAAGAATGCATTCAAGCCCTACTCTCGGATTCTTAACGTTTATATTTTACATTATGCATGTTCTTAAATGATTTTACTTATTTAATTGGTTCTACTTACCCTACATACTTGGTACATTCCACGTACTGACAGCATATTCTATATTGTATTATTTCATGATACAGGAACCGGCTCTCAGGCTCAGCCTCGTTCATAGTCAGTCTTCAGAGTTAACATCTTACGTTGTTTGTGAGTCCTCATCTCCCGAGGACTAGACTTATTCGTATTTACTTTATGTATTTTTAGTTTTAGCTTTATTGAGTTAGTTGGCGTCTTGTCCCATCAACTAGTCAAGTTTAAAGGCTTTTCAATCAACGCATGTATTCAGCTTTAGATTTTGTATTCTGATGTTATCTTTAATTTAGACTTCCGCTATGAATATCTTGTTGATTCTTCAGTTTTATCGATTGAGTTAGATGTATGTTCATGCCATAGGCTGATATGGAGTCTCTCGGGGCTCCTTGTCCGTGTTGTGATCCTGGCGTCCAATCGGGTCATGAAAAACTTGGTATTAGAGCAATAGGTTTGAAGTGTCCTAGGGTGTCTAAAAGCTACATTAAGTAGAGTCTTTTTTTCATGGGAGTAAAGCACACCACACTTATGACGAAGAGGATACAAAAATTTTAGGAAATATTCCCTTCTTTCGTTATCTATGTTGTATGACGAAAAGTCTCCCTATCCTTCTAATTCATGCTATTCGCGATTGTAGAATCATGGCTCCCCGAAGAGTGAATGGTATAAGTTATAGGAATGGAGAAGGCCATGAAGATGGCAACGGAAACGAACACTAGCAGGCCCTACCAGTTCAGGAGCACCACGCACCATAGCCGGTTGCCCATGCTGAGTTTTGGGCAACTATTCAGATGCTCGCGCAGGCCTTGACTGCTTAGGTCAATCAGCAGGAGGCTGCGCATGTTCCGCAAAATGGAAATATAGCGGCGGCTCGAGTTAGAGACTTCTTGTGAATGAACCTGCCGGAGTTTCTTGGGTCAAAAGTAGATGCGGACTTTCATGAGTTCATATATGATATTGTGAAGATCACCCAAGTCATTGGTGTGAATGGATTTGAGTGCACAGAGTTGGCCCTATTCCACTTTAAATGGGGCATGCATATCTGGTTTCTCCAATGGAAATATAGTAAGGTCTTAGGAGTAGCCCCTGTCACTTGGGAGGAGTTCCACGTTGCATTCCTAGATCGGTTCTTCCCTCATGATATGAAGGAGCTAAAGGTAGCTTAGTTCATAAATCTGAAGCAAGGGAGGATGATGGTGAAGGAATATGCCCTTGAGTCACCCACCTATCGAAGTATGCCCCAGAGTTAATAGCTGATCAGAGGGCGCGAGTGAGAAGATACTTTCATGGTGTAAGGGCTATTTGGACAAGGATTGTAGGACCTCTATGCTCTACTAGGACATGGATTTCCCTTGGATAGTTCTGTACGACCAGCAGATAGAAGTGGTGCATATGAGGGAGAGAGAGGCCAAGAGGGTCAGGATTGATAGTTATGGATTTTCTCAACCGAGGCCAGGTGGTGGGCACCAACAGCAGACCCACCAGATATCTTCAACCCTAACATCATCAGCAGTATGTGTGCCATCCAGACCTAGGCATGATTTGAGGGGGCGAGCATCAGGTACGAGGGGTCAACACAACAGACCCACAGATTCTAGCATCCCAATTTGCAATAGGTGTGGTCGGGGACACGCAATACAGTGCTTGGAAGGTTTAGGTTCTTGAAAGAACAGTTGAAGGAAATGTTAGATAAGGGTTTCATTAGACCGAACAAGTCCCCATGGGGTGCACCAGTTCTATTTTTTCAGAAGAAAGATGAGTCTCTTCGAATGTGTATTGATTATCGGCAATTGAACAAGGTCACTGTCAAAAACAGGTATCCTCTACCCAAGATTGATGATTTATTTGACCAGCTTCAGGGTGCCAAATGTTTTTTGAAGATAGATCTCAGATCCGGGTGCCATCAACTTAGAGTTCGGGAGAGTGACATCACGAAGACAGACTTCAGGACACGGTATGGTCATTATGAGTTTGTCATTATGTCTTTGGACTAATGAATGCTCCTGCATCTTTTATGGACATGATGAACAGGATGCTCGATCCATACTTTGACACGTTTGTGATTGTGTTTATTGATGATATCCTAATATACTCTCGGAGAGAAGAGGAGCATACCAATCATTTGAGAGTAGTGCTTCAGATTCTCAAGGATCACCAATTATATGCCAAATTCAGCAAGTGCGAGATTTGGTTGAACTCTGCCGCATTTTTGGGCAATATGGTATCAAGTGAGGGCATAAAGGTGGATTCACAGAAAATAGAAGCGGTGAAGAATTGTCCTAGATCGGTGAATTCTTCAGATATTCGGAGCATTTTAGGTTTAGCTGGCTACTGCCTAAGGTATGTGGAAGGTTTCTCATCTATTGCAGCACCTCTAACAAAATTGACCCAGAAGAAGGTGAAATTCCAATGGTCAGAGGCTTGTGAGAAGAGCTTCCATGAGTTGAAGACTCGAGTTACTTCAGCACCAGTGTTGGCTCTACCCGAGGGTACCGATGGGTTCGTAGTGTATTGTGATGCTTCAAGGATGATACTTGGACATGCATTGATGCAGCTGGAAAAGTTATAGCATATGCTTCTAGAAAGGTTAAGGTTCATGAGAAGAATTACCCGACCCATGATCTTGAATTGGCCGCAGTGGTATTTGCATTAAAGATATGGCGACAATATTTGTACAGGGTTCATATGGATGTGTTTACGAACCATAAGAGTTTGCAATATGTATTTATCCAGAAGGATCTCAATCTTCGACAAAGGAGGTAGTTGGGGCTATTTAGAGACTATGATATGAGTGTGCTTAACCATCTGGGAAAGGCTGATGTGGTGGCGGATGCACTTAGTAGACTCTCGATAGAGAGTGTGTCTCATGTGGATCAGGGAAAGCAACAACTGGTGAAGGATGTACATCGACTTGCTAGGTTGGGAGTTAGGTTGGTCGACTAGACTGATGGCAGTGTTGTTGTTCACAATGAATCAGAATCATCATTGGTGACAGATGTAAAATCTAGACAAGATGAGGACTCGATTTTGGTAAAGTTAGAGGAAGCCATTCAGAATCAGAAGGTAGAGGTCTTCTCATAAGGGGGAGATGGTGTGCTTTTGTACCAGGGCCACTTATCTGTTACGAACATTGATTATTTGAGGAACCAGATATTGCAAGAGGCTCATGGATCTAGGTATTCAATCCATCCAAGTTCCACCAAGATGTACCGTGAATTATGGGAAGTCTATTGGTGGAATGGCATGAAGAAGAATATCATGGAGTTTGTAGTGAAGTGTCCTAACTGTAAGCAAGTAAAGGTCGAGCATCAGAGATCGGGAGGTGTGCTTCAGGATATTAATATTCCAACTTGGAAGTGGTAAGCAATCTATATGGACTTCATCATAGGTTTACCTCGTACTCGACGATAGTATGACTCTATTTGGTTATGCTAGAAAGGTTGACCAAGGCTTCTCATTTTCTACCGGTCAAGACAATAGATTTGGCAGAGGAGTATGCCAAACTATATATGCGGGAGCTAGTTCGATTGCATGGGGTGCCCTTTTCCATCATATCGTACAGAGGTACCCAATTTACCTCTCAGTTTTGGAAGTCATTTCAAAAAGGACTTGGTGCTCAGGTTAAGCTCAACACAACATTTCATCCACAAACGGATGGTCAAGAGGAGCCGACATTCAGACTCTCGAGGACAACTTGAGAGCATGCATGATGGACTTCAAAGGTAGTTGGGATTATCATTTGCCTCTAATTGAGTTTCCATACAATAACAACTATCATTCCAGTGTCCATATGGCACCGTTTGAGGCCCTCTATAGGTGGAGATATAGATTGCCCATCGGATTGTTTGCGGTTGGTGAAGCGGTGATGATAGGACCAGATTCAGTTCATGAGGCTATGTAGAAGATTAAGTTGATAAGGGACAGGTTGAAAACTGCTCGGCGTCGCCACAAGTCCTACGCCAACGTGAGAAGAAGAGAACTTGAGTTTGAAGTTAATAATTGCATATTTTTGAAGGTGTCTCCCATGAAGGGAGTGATGAGGTTCTGAAAAAAGGAGAAACTTAGTCCCCGCTATGTAGGCCCATACCGGATAGTGAGACGTGTTGGCAAGGTGGATTATGGATTGGAGTTACCCTCAGAATTAGCTTCCGTACATCCTGTATTTTATGTGTCACTCTTAATGAAGTGTTTGGGTGACCTAGCTCTAGTTTTCCCTGTGGACAGTTTTGGTGTGAAAGACAGCCTTAGTCATGAAGAGGTTCCAGTGGAAATACTGGATCGTCAAGTTTGAAGACTGAGGAACAAGGAAGTAGCTTTAGTTAAAGTGTTATGTAGGAATCAACATTTTGAAAGAGCTACGTGGGAGGCCGAAGCAGACATGATTGCTAGATACCCACATTTATTCTTTACCAACTCAGTTCCAACTTGATATATTAGTTTTGTTCTCAAACTCTACTTAGTTTTCATGTTCAGTTCATATGCCCAAGTTTCTTTTATGTATATGGATGTAAGTATGATTCGTGAAATCAGTTCAGTTACGTATTTTTTATCAGAGATAGTCATTTCGTCAGTTTTCAACTTAAATGATCAATATTTGAATATAATAATTGCATTTCTCTGCTTTTCTATATTTGATATACCCCGGGATCCCAAATATCAGACCCAGGAGTTGAAATAGAGAAAAATTAAAATTTGGCATCAGGTCAAAGGACGGGTCGTGAGGTGACCCATGGGAGAAGACTACGAGTCCTGATGTGACTCGTGGTGAGGCTCAGGTGTTGAGTTTGCATTTTTTGAAATGGGATCCCCACGGATGTGTCCACAAGTCGTGGTCAGGTCCCACGACTCATTAGGTTAGTCGTGGGGAGTGGTGATTGAGAAATGAAAAGCAGGAGGTACTGTACCTAACGGAAGGACCCCACGAGTTGTGGCCAGTCCCCAGTATTCGTGGGAAGAGTTGTGTCCAACAGGGTGAAGAATTATTTGGTATTGAGGCAATATACATGAAGGGTGGTGACAACGAGTCGTGGTCACCAGTAATGGAGCATGATGTCACCCGGGAAGAGCCCAGGAGACCTGATGAGCAGTGTACTTGATGAATGACTCCATGAGTTGTGGCCTATGATGACGAGTCGTTAGGTCCTTCGATAGGACCAGCTGGCAGTTATTTTCTACGAATTTAGTAAGGGCTTTTCTATAATTCTAAGATCCTAAGGCCTAAATCACGTCGTTTTGAGTTATGAACGAGGAATTTTAAATGGGTTAAGGTTCATTTTAGGCCATTTACATTCATGCATGCAAAGGTAGAAGGTTAGAGAGGGTAATCACACTCTTCTTCTTCAAATTCTTTTCAATTTCCTCTTGGGCAATCAGAGAAGTCTAAGAATCAGCTATCAGCAAGTATGTAGGGTTATGAATGGGTGAATTCTTTCACACCCAAGCCCAATCCCTCTCTAAATCATGAGTTCCCTATGTCTAATCTATGAGGTTTTAACCCAATGCATGAATTTTCCTAAACTCTATACATGGGTATGATTTAAATATGTTCCTACTATCGAATTATGAGGCATGGGAAAGTTTTATATTGTTTTCAATTGAAAAGCATGTTTCTAGTTTTATGAATTAAAAGCCCATTGATGAGAAGATCATGAAAGAAGAGATTTGAGATGAATGTATGATTATGATTAGACATTATGATGAAAAGCATGTTTTCAAGCTACCATTTTTATTATCATATTTTCAATGTGAATTGAGTGTTTTCAAACATGATAAATCTTTGGGCAATGACCACATGTTTAAATATGATTTATAATTTCTCGAATTAAGCTTACAACATGGCTTTGGAGCGAAGACTCCCAATTATCTTTCAGCTTGTGGTATGGTTTGAGTTAAGGCTTCTCACATGCATGATTTCAGCTTTGAGATGTACTTTATCTATGAGCTTCATCAAAGACGATGTTGAGCTTCGTTGAGAAATGATGTAGAGCATATGCATGTTTTTGGGATTAGTTCTTAGCACCGAGTAGACTAAGGGTCGATCACCCTATGCCTCATAACTATGTGCCAACGTAAGTTTATTCTTATAATTACTTCGAGACCTTCCTTATGAGCAATCCCTGAGCATATTGGCCCATGAGCTTGATATCGATATCATGGTATCGCCCCTAGCCCTGGAAAGGCTTTGGACGGCTCTATCCACTTGAGTGTGATAGTTGGGACCATGTAAGCTCTATCGTGGTATGTTGTTTAAAAGACGAGTCTCCCATTGTTCCTCATGATTTCAGTAATGCATGTTTATCATTCAAGAGATTTCTATATCTATGTATGTTCTAAAGCAGGTTTGACTCAATGTTCAGTTTACACATTACTATTAGATTTCAGCTTTAAGTCAATCGATTTAGTTATGATGATATATTATGTTATGATGAGATCATGATTTTAGAAAGAATGCATGCAATCCCTACTCTTGGATTCTTAATGTTTATATTTTACATTATGCATGTTCTTAAATGATTTCACTTATTTAAGCAGTTTTACTTACCCTTCATACTCGGCACATTCCACGTACTGACCGCATACTCTATGATGTATTGTTTCATGATACAGGACCCGACTCTCAAGCTCAGCCCCATTCATAGTCAATCTTCAGAGTTAGTATCTTACGTTGTTGGTGAGTCCTCATATCCTGAGGACTATACTTATTCGAATTCCCTTTATGTATTTTCAGTTTCATCTTTATTGAGTTAGTTGGGGTCTTGTCCCATCAACTTGTCATGTTTAGAGGCTTTTCATACTGAGGATGTATTTAGCTTTAGATTGTGTGTTCTAATTTTATGTTTAATTTAGACTTCCACTATGATTATGTTGTTGTTCTTCATTTTTATTTGTTGAGTTAGATGTATGTTCATGCCATGGGTCGAGATGGAGTCCCTCGGGGCTCCTCGTCCCGTGTTGCAATCCGGGCCTCCGATCAGGTCGTGACAACTACATGACTAAGCTAAATTCAAGAATCATACATACATACATTGACATGAAAGAAACTGGGGCACATGATCAGAACATGAAACTGAATAGAGTACTAGAGAGGAAACTGATACCTCAAGACGAAACTGAGTCGGGAGGGAATAGATGCGAGTATCTAGCCATCTTGTCTGCTTTGGCTTCCCATGTAGCTCTATCAACATGTTGATTCCTCCAAAAAACCTCCACTAAAGCTACTTTCTTGTTTCTTAGCTTCCGAGCCTGACGATCAAGTATTTCCATCGGAATATCCTCATAGCTAAGACTATCCTTCACACCTACGCTCTCCACCGGGACCACCAAAGATTGATCACCCATGCATTTCTTCATAAGCGACACATGAAACACTGGATGCACTGAAGCCAATTTGGAGGGCAACTCCAACTCATATGCTACCTTTCCAACCTGTCTTATAATCCGATATGGGCTAACATAACGGGGATTGAGTTTACCATTCTTTCCAGATCTCATCACTCCCTTCATGGGAGATACCTTCAGAAATACTCAATCATCAACGTCAAACTCAAGATCTCTCCTTCTCATGTCCGCATAAGACTTTTGGAGTCTCTGAGTTGTTTTCAACCCTTCCCTTATAAGCTAAACCTTCTCCATAGTCTCATGAACTTAATCTGGTCTTATCAACGTAGCTTCACCGACTTCAAACCAACTAATTGGCGATCTACATCTTCGCCCATAGAGAGCCTCAAACAGTGCCATCTGGACACTAGAATGATAGTTGTTATTGTATGCAAACTCGATAAGAGGTAAATGGTCATCCCAAGTACCCTTGAAATCAATCACACACGCTCTCAACATGTCCTCAAGAGTCTGAAAGGTTCGTTAAGCCTGACCATCTATTTGAGAGTGAAATGTTGTGCTAGGCTTGACCTGAGTACATAGTCTCTATTGAAATGATCTCCTAAATTTGGAGGTAAGCTGAATACCTGTATCTGATATAATAGAAAAGGGTACTCCATGAAATTGAACCGACTCCCAAATGTACAGTTTAGCATAATCCTCCGCTGAATCGGTAGTTTTGACCGGTAGAAAATGAGCCTTTTTAGTCAACTTGTCTACAACTACCCAAATAGAGTCATACTATCGGCGAGTACGAGGCAACCCCATAATGAAGTCCATATCGATCTCCTCCCACTTCCATGTAGGAATTCTAATGTCTTGAATCACAATTCTGGGTATTTGATGCTCAATCTTCACCCGTTGACAATATGGACACCTAGCCACAAACTCTGCTATGTACTTTTTCATGCCTTTCCACCAATAGACTTCCCGTAGGTCACGGTACATCTTGGTGGAAGCTTGATGTATAGAATATATGGAACCATGAGCCTCATGGAACATCCACTCCCTCAAGTCATCAAGACCTGGTACACACGAATGATCCTAATATCATAGTGCTCCATCGCCACCTTGGAGAAGACCTCCACCTTCTGATTCTTAACAACTTGCTTCAACTTTACTAAAATAGGATTCTCGTCTTTTCTAGCTTTGACCTCAGTCCTGACCCATTTTGAACAATGACACCACCACTCATCGAGTCAATGAGATGAACTCCAAGTTGTGCAAGACGATGCATATCCTTTACTAAATATTTCCTCTCCTTATCTACATGGGTCACACTCTCCATAGAAAGCCTGCTAGGAGCGTCTGCTACTACATTAGCCTTGTCCGGATGCTAAAGGAAACTCATATCATAATCTTTAAGAAGCTCCAACTACCTTCTTTGACGTAGATTTAGATCGTTATGGCTAAACACATACTGCAACATTTTGTGGTCCATACACACATCTATATGGACCCCATACAGATAGTGTCTCCAAATCACCAAGGCAAATACTATCGCTGCCAATTTGACGTCGTGAGTTGCATAGCTCTTTCCTTGGAGTTTCAGCTTCCTGAAAGCATAGGCTATAACCTTACCTTGTTGCATTAATACACAACCAAGGCTGATCCTCGAGGCATCACAATATACTACAAACCCATCGGTACCCTCAAGTAGGGTCAACACTGGTGCTGAAGTAAGTCCAACCTTCAACTCTTGGAAGCTCTTCTCACAGGCCTCTGACCATTGAAACTTCACTTTTTTCTGGGTCAACTTAGTCAACGGTGCTAGCATGGATGAAAACCCTTCAACAAACCTCCGGTAGTAATCGGCTAAACCCAATAATCTTTTGATATATGAAGGACTAACTGGTCTGAGCCAATTCTTCAGAGCTTCTATCTTTTGAGAGTCCACTTGTAAACCCTCACTATACGACCCAAAAATGCTATTGAGTCTAGCCAAAACTCGCACTTGGTAAACTTAGCATAAAATTGGCGATCCGTAAGAGTCTTTAGTACCACTCTCAAATGAGAGACATGCTCCTCCTTTCTCTGAGAGCATATGAGAATATCATCTATGAAAATAATCACGAATATGTCCAAATACAACTAAACACCCTATTCATCAATTCCATAAAAGCTGCAGTAGCATTCGTTAGTCCAGAAGATATAACTACAAACTCATAGTGATCATACCGAGTCCTAAAGGCTATCTTCGGGATGTCACTCTCCCTAACCCTGAGCTGATGATATACGGATCTGAGGTCTATCTTCAAGAAACACTTGGCACCCTGAAGTTGGTCAAACAAGTCATTAATTCTGGGGAGAGGATACCTGTTCTTGATGGTAACCTTGTTCAACTGTCAGTAATCAATGCACATCCGAAGCGAACCATCCTTCTTTTAGACAAAGAGAACAGGTGCATCCCATAAGGATTTGCTTGATCTGATGAAACCCTTGTCTAAAAGGTCCTTCAACTGCTCCTTCAACTCCTTTAGCTCAACTGGAGCCATTCTATAAGGAGGAATATAAATAGGCTTCGTATCAGGAAGAAGGTCAATCAAAAATCAATCTCCCGCTCGAGAGGAATTCGTGGTAAATCATTCGGAAACACTTCTCGATATTCGCACACTACAGGAACTGACTGGACAGTCGGGGTTTCAGATGTAGCATTCTTAACCTTAACTAGATGCTACATGAAACCCTTAGAGATCATCTTTCTGGCCTTAAGGTAGGAAATGAAGCAACCTACAGGCACAACTAAACTACCTTCCACTCTAGGACTGGCTCATCTGTAAACCGGAACTCTACCACACGGGTTCTACAATTTACTGAGGAGCAACATGCATTTAACCAATCCATGTAGAAGATAACATTAAAATCTTTCATGGCTAGCTCATCCAAATCTGCAGAGGTGACTTTTTGAAGGACCCTGACACGGTAGTTTCTATATGCCCGTCCAGCTATAACTCAATCACCGATTGGATTAGAGACTAAGAAGGGTTCTGATAGGATTTCGGGACTGACTCCAAAACTACTAGCAACATAAGGCATCACAAAAGATAAGGTAGCCCCTGGATCTAATAATGCATGTATATCAAGGTGGAATACTCGTGACATACAAGTGACTACATCTAGAGAGGCCTCCTACTCCTGACGAGATGTGAAGACATTGAATCTTTCCTAACGATGACCACCACTTGCACTAGTGGAGGCTCCCTACTTAACTAAGCGTGCTAGTTGGGCTGTTGAATTAGTGGCTGGGTCTCATCCTCTACCATGGTCTGGTCTAGCTGCTAGATAATCTTTGAGCATATGTTTGGGCTTCCCACACTCGGAACAAGCACCTATACCTGCTAAGGACTAACTAGTGTGTCTCCGGCCACACCTATCACAAGCTGGAATACTGGGCTCCACTAATCTGCTCCCCTAAACTCGAGAGCCTAATACTCATCCCCTCTATTCGTGCGTAGATCTGGATGGCACACTTGTTGCTGATGGCGCTGGGGCTGATGATCTCTGGTGGGACTACTGACGGTGCCCACCATCAGGTCTCTACTAAGAGAATCCAAACCTATCAATCCTGGTCCTCTTGGCCTCTATCTCACACTCAGTCACCTTCACTACCTCCATTTGCTGGGCATATAGAACTATTTGTGAGAAATCAATGTCCTGATAAATCATCGTGGTCCGGCAATCTTTGACCAAATAATCTGCTATCGCATACACGAACTGACTCAGTCGAGCCCTCTATTCTGCCACCATCTCAGGTGCATATTTGGAAAGGTGGGTAAACTCTAGAGTATACTCCTAGACCGTCTTGTTGTTTTCTCTCAAGTTCACAAATTCAGCTGCTTTGATCTCCCTCATCTCACGAGGGAAGAACCGATCCAAAAACACGGTATGGAACTCATCCCAACCAAAAGGGTCTGCTCCAACTGTCTTGCTATCCTTCCATTGCCTGAACCAGATGTGTGCTACCCCTTTCAGCTAATAAGAGGCTAAATAAACACACTCCTCCCCGGTCACCCCCATGATTTCGGTGATTTTCTAAATTGCATCGATAAACTCATGGGGGTCCTCATCCACCGTTGACCCAAGGAACTCCGGAGGGTTCATCCTCAAAAAATCTTTGTCTCTTTCCACTGCCACATTCCTATTTTGAGGGACATGCGCTACCGCCTGCTGGTCGACTTGGGCGGTCAAGGCCTGAGCTAACATCTGACTGGCAGTCCTAAACTCTACATGGGCCGCCTGCTCGGGTACATGATCCTCGGGGGCTTGTGGGGCCTATTGGTGCCCATCTGCATTGCCATTTTCGTGGCAATTTCTGTTTCTATTTCTTCTTCCGTTAACTCGAACCATCGCTGAAGGTGCCGGGGCAGAGCCCCTCCACGATGGCAGCGTGTCACGGAGGCGAGGCCACCGCGTTGGCTCTGTTATAAAAAATCATTCGATTACGCTGTCAAACGTAGTCCAAATCCAAATTAACCTCAGATACCGAGGTATTTAGCAGCAGGGAACATTCCTACGGATTTAGTTTCACGAAATTC
>JACEIK010002871.1:71713-83246 GCA_018107945.1 Datura stramonium
TATACATCTATCATAAATTAGCCTATTGGTCTGCCTTTCTTAATTCTCGCAGCAACGAAGACTTAGGCCACTACAACGGTCCCGCTGTCGTGATGATGTTTCTGCTGCAACGCTATCCCATCCAACCAGTAATTAGTTTTACCTAATATAGCTCTGTTTTATTCCGTCATATGTCATTATAGCACTTCTACCCTTCTTACCTGTACATCACCACCTTGTTCAAGCCTAACACTTATGAATATTCCATGGCTCATTGTAGCTAACACTATTCAAGAATTCTCTATCTTCTAGGCTTGTCTAATAATTGCGCTTCATGAGCTTCTGCATACCTGACACCTGTGTCATGAATAGAGAGTTATCCTGAACGTACACATCGTAACCATAATTTTCATCATGGGGAAATGCATATAGGGATTAGAGTAAGGAAATCGTGAGCACGAATCATTCAAGAAATCTAAGCTGGGCATATACCTGATATAACATGATCTCATGAGCCGATAAGGCAAATCTTATGGACTGAGTTCATAAAGTTGAGCATGCTGGAGACATGAGTTTACATACATAACGAGGGTCATGACATGAAGCTAAGTTTTATGGAGTCATGGAGTAATATTGGGATCTTTGATTGACCGGGCTTACCTATCATCCTAGGGTTCTGAACACAAGCATGAGTTGAGCATAACATCGAGCAAAACATAAGGGGAAACATCTGAATAAGAATGGGTCGGCTACCCCTAGATACTATTTCTAGAACTTCCTTACTAGAAAACTTAAGACTTGACTTGGCCCTTCACTTACCATCTCCACCTTAGTTTATAGCCATCATTCTAAGGCTCTTGGATCCTTTATTTAGGCTAGACTAATATCACTAGCTCCGGACTTCCCATTCACCTCCAAAGCTATCGCTGAAGATTTCATACCTATAATCATTTTACATCATCTACAAGACAAGCCTCATACTAGAATGTAAAAAGGAGTTTTTATACTTTAATCTGTGGCTCCTAGGCCTAACATCATGCGAGAATCAACCTGAAAGGCTCATGAAATACTTGTAACTATATCTGGAGTTGGCCGCTACCCACACTAGGTAACCTGCCCTAATGAGATTGGCGAGCTGCTAATCTAATAGTTGGGGCATAGGCTCCACCGTCACCCGATCTAGCGGAAGGACAATCCCTGAGTCTTTGTCTGGGCTTACCACACACGAAATATGCATCCCTGCTAATCAAACATTTCCCCAGGTGGTTCCTACCACACTTTTGGCAAACTAACAAACTGGATCGGGCTGTTGAAAGGGTGGCCGGGGCATGACCTCTTAGCCGCCCTGCTTGGCTGATGGGAAATATCTGAGGTTATGACCTGGCTGGAAACAATAGAAGCAAGCACCTAAACCCACCAATCACCTTCCTAGGTGGTTCTTCCTACATCCATTGCAAACTGGATAAGTAATCTCTCTTACCCTTGACTTTCTCCCTTGAGCTGGAGCCAATGATCCCTACAGGGGCTGAGAGCGCTTCCCACCACCTGACCCTTGCTAGGAAAACTCAAAGTTGCCTATCTTGGATCTCTTATTCTCCTTT
This sequence comes from Datura stramonium, assembly GCA_018107945.1. Lineage (NCBI taxonomy): Eukaryota > Viridiplantae > Streptophyta > Magnoliopsida > Solanales > Solanaceae > Datura > Datura stramonium. The sequence goes on from JACEIK010002871.1 coordinate 73,294, forward strand.
TCCTTTCTGTTGAACTTTCCATCCGCTTTTAGATCGTGAAACTCAATGGGCTTCTTTTTGTGAAGTCTCGAGCCCTAGTAGCCATCGTCTCTTTGGTAGGGTTTGCAGGTGCAATCCCCTGTTGTTTAAGCTGTGTGTTTATGGAATGTACCAATACTTTGAAGGCAGCCCTGAGCTCTGCATCCGTAACTTGCCCATTAAGGGGGCCCGCTGGAGTTAGTGGGGCTGGCTGACTTCCGTTGGCTTTTCGGGGAGACATACTTCTGCACACGCGTATAGCACGAGTTAGAGGAATAGAGAGAGTTGAACTCATAGCACCAGATAGAATCATGAAATAAAGGAAGTTTCCTAAAACATTTTGTAGCCTCTTCCTCAGAGGTTTGGCGCGCTTCACACCCATGAAAATGAGTCTACTTAACGCGGCTTTCAGATACTACACACCTAAACCTAATGCTCTGATACCAAGTTTGTCATGACTCGAGTTTACACCCTGCCGCAACACGGGACCTATAACCATAAATGGCTTCAAGTTGACCCATGGCCTAAACATGATAACTAAAGATCAATATAAATAAAGTGGAAGACAAAAATCTGAATGACGAAAGTTTGAATAATAAGAACATCTGAACAACATAAATATCAAACACTGAAAAAAATACAACTCTATGTATGAAAAGCCTCTAACATACGGACGAGCTGATGCGACAACACCCCAACTAGCTCACTAGAAGTCTGAAACTGAAAATAACTAAACTCAATTAACTAAAGGTCCTCTAAGGATGAGGACTCACCAAACAAGCTGCCTGGGATAACTCTAGAAACTGGCTAGCGACGAGACTGAATTTGAGTGTTTGAGCCTATATCATGAAATGATATAACATAGAGTATGCGGTCAGTACTTGGAATGTACTGAATATACAAGGTAAGAAAAATGGACAATTTAAAATACATAAGAGTTCATAAGAGTAGGACAGTTCAGAACATGCAATGATAATCATAACATAAACAGGAGGGCTCAAGGTTTTCAAAACCTTCATAAACCAGTCATAATTGTAATCATAAGAGAAAACTTGTAAAACATAACTTGAGCCAAAGTATCATAATTATGATCATGCATAAAACATAAGGAACAAAGGGAGCTTCTTATAACCGACATACCCCATGAGCACATATGGAGACTGACCTGTAAACCCCTAGTCCGGAGGGTGTCTGTACCTTTCCAAGGGTATAACCATGAAAAGAGGCGTGATATCACAACAAAAGTCCCATTCGATCAAAGAGGGACAGTCTCAAGGGAGGTCTCATCGTGGCTATGCTGGCATGTAGTTCTGAGACTCGGGGTATGCTTGGACCCCGAGTCTACTCGGTATTAAATACTACTCCCAAAACATATATGGTGCTCATATTGTAGTAGGAAAACATGCATGATATTCATGGGCTAGTTTAAATCTTGATAATCATAAACATGCTTGAAATACGAGAACTAGCCATAAAATAGGATCCGTGAGTCGGCCATAATCATAATGGTAAAAATTATAAAAGAACACGCATACTTGAGAAGATCAATATACTTGAAATTTATAAATTCATAAAGAGTACTTGTAAGAAACCATATCATAAATATTAAACCATTGGGCTTAGGAGAATTGAAATCATAATGGAAATCATAGAATTTCATAAAAAAGAATTTAGCCCTAATCATACTTGAAACATATTGAATCATAGTTTCACGAAGACTCAAAAAAATTCTCAAAACCCAAATCATGGAAATCATAAATTAATATCAACTCAGCTATACCCATAAAGAATTACGAAGGAATGGCATAACCCAACCCAAAATCCCTAGAAGATTTCAAATATGGGAATTTGTGAAATTGGATGATCATGGATTTGATAAGGGACATGCATTCATAATAAATAGAATAGAAGTTGAATCTTGAGGGAACTGATTTCATAGAAGAACATGAAAGAATTCATCCACAATAAGCTTAATTCTAAAATTTCGAAAATTAAGGCATGGGAGGTGGGAATCATGAAATAAATTTGAAAAGGACATGAGAGTGGAAATATTTTCCCCATTCATAACCCTACATACCTGGGTTGATGATACCTTGACCTGTCTTGAAGATTCAAGAGGATTTGAGGCGTTGGAGGTGATGAACCATAGCTTCTTCTTGAGAGAAAAATTCAATCTACAGATGTTTGAAGAGAGTGAGGATTTAGACTATGTTAAGCCCTTTAATATGACCTTAAGGAAGCCCAAAACAACATCATTTAGGAGTTAAAAGCATAGGAGTTTACCAAAATACCCCTAAACTGCCAGAAAAGGACTTGAAACTAGCAGTTCCAACGACCGACAGTGTTACACCTCGTAAAATGTTAGCGGCTAGTAAGTTATGTTTGGATTTGTGACTAGTAAGAAAAGCTTGACGCATGGGGAAAAAGCCTCGGAAGCAGGGTTGGCGAGGCTAGGACGCGAGGGGCTAGCGCGACGCGCCAGCCACTAGGGCACTGGCCAGCGAGGCACGCCAAGCCCACTGGCGCATTGAGGGGCGCAACGTGGGGGGTAGTTTGGCGCTTTGGGTGGCGCGGGGCGCCTCCCCCTTTCCACCACCCTTATACCTATATATAAGGCCTTGGTTTTATTTTATTTCATTATATGAAAACTCCCACGACCATAAATAAAAGAGCACGCAATTTTCAATGTATTTCCGTCCAATTACGCTACCAAATGCCGTCCAAACTTAATTAACTTCGGGTAACAAGTTCTAGGCCTACGGGGAGCATTACTACGGAGTTATTTCTCAATTTTTTCTCATCAAACCAGAGCTCCGTCGGTTAAAAGTTGTTAGAATTGTCCCAAATTGAATCCTAAATGGCCAAAGCACTTCTCCTTTCTGAGCTCTTGGGAAATTGTAGGTTTTCGGCCAAGTTATTCAAAGTTGAATTATAGTTGATATTATCATCGAAAGCTATCGTTAATTGCTGAATTTAGTATTAAAATTAGCCATACTCTCTCAGTAACAGGGCTGCAGTTAGATAAGATCGCCGGTTACAAGTTGAACTTGCCAGTTAAACGAAAGTTGGCACTTGAGGTATGTAAGGTTATCCTTTCGGCAAGTTACATTCATCATAAAGTTAGTACGAATTGTGTACCTATAGTATTTTAGAGTAAACCTATTGGGATAAACTGCTATGAATTGAATTGAGACGATAACAATAATATAGAAACCCTCGTCAGAGTTAACCCTAGCCAGCTCGATTGTTGTATATGATATTCGGGGTTTGAATGTTGTTTCCTATAAAATTATGTTTACAAGAGCAGTATAATGTACGAAGGAACCAGAGTAAGGCTGTGAGGGCCGTATCCAGTGTTTAGAGCTTTTATTATGACCCATAGTAGAGCCAAGGCTTAGGGTCCAGCTACAACAATTATAATATAGCCCATAGTCGAGTCAAGGCTCGAGACTCGGCTACAACAGATATAGTATGATCCATAGTCTAGCTAAGGCTCGGATCCAGTAACAGCAGTCACATTATGACCCGTAGTTGGGCCAAGGCCCGGGGTCCAGTTATTAGAGATTACATTATGCCCCATAGTCGAGCCAAGGCTCGGGGCCCAGTTACACAGCCCAGACAACTCAGACATAGATACCTCTACAGGAGCCTATTTGGCTCAGACAAAGTTTCAGAGAATGAATATTCCTGGGTTATAGTATGTGCATGAACCTTCAGTAGTCAGAAAGTAGAGTGTACATTGTTTGTACTTGACGGGGCTTATAGGGGCCCAGGTAGGTTATTCTGTGCTGTTTGTACCTTCCAGGCTTATGGGGGCCCGGTTATGTTCTTGTTTGTGTATGTATACTTGTTAGTTAGATGTTTAAGATGGTGAGATCATTTAGGTTAAACTCTTACCCTTCTTCATGGTTACTTTAGTTTTATTAGCTTTCATTCAATTATCATTTTACTACCTTACATATTTGGTACATATTGTACTGACGTCCATCTTTGGGAAACTACATTACTTTGCTGCAGGTGCGGATAGACGCGGTTCGGGACCCTCTTAGTCATCAATTGGAGTTAACAGTTTGTTCAGCTCCCTTCCTCCAGAGTTGGTAGTTAGAAGAGGTTTGTTCTTTTGTTGTACAACTTATGGGTAGGTCGGGCCCCTATCTCAACCATTATTCCACTCTTAGAGGCTTGCAGACTACAGATTTTCAGTAGTTAGCTTTTGTTGTTGGCCTTGTGGGGCCTATGTATGTTTTATTTCATGTAATGATCGTGTGGGGCCTTGTTTAGCTGTCAGTTAGCGGCCTTGTCGGCTATAGTGTAGTTTAGTTTCCTGATTTCATTTCGGTTATAACTAGACATCATGGTGGTCTTGTCGGCCCGCATAGGATCCCTGTTATTGTGTTGTTGTTGGTTAGTTGTCTTCTTTTTATAGGTGGACTTGTCGGCCAGAGGCTGTATTTACAGCTGAGATATAGCTCTTCATTTTCTTGAATTAAGTTACAAGCGTGCACCAGTAGTGCACCAGACTAGTCAGGTTAGTCCAAATCCCAGTATGGCACCAAGTGCAGATCATGCCTCCCTAGGTGGGGCGTGAAAAACTTGGTATTAGAGCCAGTCATATCCCAGGGAGTCTGCAAGATGTGTCAAGTAGAGTATTGATGTTTTGTGCACCGCATTCTATAGATAGGGGGCTATGAGGCATAATAGTGTGGCTACTCTTGTTTCTCATCTAGTCGTGCTATAGAGCTGTGCTGTATAGGGTAACTCCCTAAGCTTATGTTATTCTATTTATTTTCAGAGAAATGTCTAACGCACGATGGACTATGACTGATTGAGATTTAGATGTGGTAGCAGGAGAGGGCACTAGTAGGGGACTCCAGTCAGAGTCAACCCAATCTGAGGGTGACAAGGAGACGTCACCTCGATCTCCCCAGCACTCACCACCGCACTCAGAGCCCGCTAGAGAAGCAGATATAGCTCCACCCCCAGCTATTCCTCTTCCATCATATCAGGAGCTCAGGGGTGCATTCTATATGTTGGTTCAGATGATAGCTGCCCAGCAACAACGTTAGCCAGTAGTGCCAGATTCTATTGAGCCTAATGAGGGGCCTAGTAGTTTGAGGGTACATGAGTTCCTTGCCTTGAGTCCCTCGCAGTTTATAGGGACAAATCGTAGAGAGGACCCCTAGAATTTCATAGATCAGTTGCAGAGAATATTCAGGGTTATGCATGCCTCGTCTACAGAATCAGTTGAGTTAGCAGTATTCTGATTGCGAGATATGGAAGTCTTGTGGTACGAGAGTTGGGAGAGATCCCGAGGTAGAGATGCACCTCCACCTACGTGGCCTAGCTTCTCGGAGGCTTTCATAGACCATTATTTGCCCCGAGAGGTCCGGTAGGCCAAAGTAGAGTCGTTTTTGCATCTGGAGCAGGGCAGAATGAGTGACAGAGAATATGCATTGAGATTTGATTCTTTAGCCAGATATACCCTCATATGTCGATACTATGCTATCTAGGGTGCACCGGTTTATTATGGGACTTGCGCCAGAGTATGTGGAGTCATGTATTACGACCACACTGCGAGAGGATATGGATATCTTACGGATTCAGGCATTTGCTCAGAATATAGAAGAGATCAGATAGCGTCAGTACACCATGGACAGGGCAGGTCAGGAGCAGCGTCGGAGGGCTAGACTTGCAAATTTTCAGGGTGGGACAGGCCTCGTCTATCACGTACGCCACCTAGGCCCCCATTCCAACAGTAGCAGGATAGTAGATTAGATCGTCAGAGGCAGTAAGGACCCGGTGAGAGTTCATGAGCGTCAGGCTCGCAGCGGAAGAGGGGGCTAGATCGGATAGAATCGACAGTACCACGATGCAGTACATGTCATAGGTTGCATTTGGGGAGATGCAGGTATGGTTCCACCACTTATTATTTCTGTGGACAGGAGGGGCACATGATGAGAGATTTCCTGATTAGACGTCAGGGCGGTCAAGGCCAACAGGATAGATCCTCAGCAGGTTCATATGCCCCAACACCTTCTGTAGGGCATAGGCCCTTAGCTCCAACCGGCAAAGGCCGAGGCAGATCAGGGGCATCTAGTTCAGGCAATGGTCAGGATCACACATATGCATTACCAGGGCGACAAGAGTCAGAATCGTCACCAAATGTTATGACAGTTACATTAGATGTTTGCTCTCACTCAGTTTATGCCTTGATAGACCCAAGCTCCATTTTATCATATGTTACCCCATTAGTGGCCCAAAAGTTTGATATAATGCAAGAATTGCTTCAGTGACCCTTCTCAGTGTCTATCCCTGTTGGTTACTCTATTATTGCTAGAAGAATTTACCGGGGTTGTACAGTAGAGATTGTTGGTCGTCAGACCTTAGCAGATCTAGTAGAATTGGAAATGATCGATTTTGACGTGATTATGGGTATGGATTGGTTGGCACCATGTTACGCCACTGTAGAGTGTTGGACCAGAATGGTCCAATTTCACTTTCCAAGGGAAGTAGTACGTGAGTGGAGGGGTAATACAGCTACGCCAAAACGTTAGTTTATATCCTATCTTTGGGCAAAAAAGTTGATAGCAAAGGGGTGTATCTACCATATTGTCAGGGTTCAGGATATGCAGGAAGAATCCCCGACTGTCCATTCTATTTTGGTGGTTAATGAGTTCCCAGATGTGTTCCCAGACGAGCTTCCTGGTATTCCCCCAGAGAGGGAAATAGATTTTTCTATAGATTTTCTACCAGGTACTCAGCCTATATCTATCCCTCCATACCAAATGGCTCCTACTAAATTGATATAATTGAAAAAGTAGTTGAAAGATCTATTAGACAAGGGCTTTATCAGGCCGAGTACGTTACCTTGGGGTGCGCCAGTTCTGTTTGTAAGAAAGAAGGATGGCTACCTACTCATGTGTATAGATTATCGATAGTTGAATAAAGTTACTATTAATAATAAATACCCACTTTCCAGGATAGATAACTTGTTTGACCAGCTGCAGGAAGCGGAGTATTTTTCTTAAATTGACTTGAGATCTGGGTACCACCAGGTTCGAGTTCAGGAGAGAGATATCCTAAAGATAGCTTTTAGGACCAGGTATGGTCATTTTGAATTCCTAGTCATGTCCTTCGGGTTGACAAATGCCCCAGAAGTGTTCATGGATCTGATGAATAGTATCTTCAGGCCATATCTAGACTTGTTTGTGATAGTATTCATTAATGATATTCTGGTATACTCCCACTCAGAAGCAGAATACAAAGATCATTTGCGAACAGTACTTCAGATCCTCAAAGACCGTCAGCTATATGAAAAGTTTTCTAAATGTGAGTTCTGGTTAAATTTTGTAGCTTTCTTAGGCCACATTGTATTAGAGGCTGGTATTTCAGGTTGATTTGCAGAAAATAGAGGCAGTAAAGACATGACCTAGACCTACAACTCCAATGGAGGTTCGCAGTTTCTTGAGATTAGCCGGGTATTACAGAAGGTTTGTGGAAGGATTTTCTACCCAATCAGCGCCTTTTACTAAATTGACTCAGAACGAAGCCTAATTTCAGTGACCCGAGGTCTGTGAGCAGTGTTTCCAGGAATTGAAAAACAGATTGACATCAACACCAGTGTTAGCTCTGCTAGAAGGTTCAGAAGGTTATGCTGTATATTGCGATGCTTCAGGCATTGGGTTAGGGTATGTTTTGATGCAACACAAAAAAGTAATTGCGTATGCTTTACGGCAGCTTAGAAAGCACGAAAAGAACTATCCCACCCATGACCTGGAATTAGATGCAGTAATTCATGCCTTAAAAATATGGAGGAATTACTTGTATGGTGTGTATGTAGATATTTTCAAGAATCATAAAAGCATCCAGTACATTTTCACGCAAAAAGAGCTGAATTTGCGACAACATCATTGGCTAGAATTGTTGAAAGATTATGACGTGAAAATTTTGTATCACCCAGGGAAGGTCAATATTGTAGCATATGCCATCAGTCACAGATCTATGGGGAGTTTAGTACATTTGAGGCCAGAAAAGCGGGAAATGGCTCGAGAATTGCACGGGCTAGCCAATTTAGTAGTTTGGGTAATAGATTCAGAGGATAATGGGGCTATAATTCAAAACACAGTGGTATCATCCTTGGTGGTAGAGGTCAAAGAGCGGTAGTATGAGGACTCTCTGTTAGCACAACTTAGAGACAAGGTTCAGCAAGGTGAACTATCAGCTTTTGGGGTAACCAGAGACGGGGTTTTGAGGTACAGAGGCCGCCTCTACATTTCGGATGTAGCAGGGCTCTGAGCAGATTATGGCAGAGGTACACTACTCTCGTTACTCTCTTCATCCAGGTTCGACGAAGATGTACCATGACATAAAAGAGATATACTGGTAGCCGGGAATGAAGAAAGATGTAGCCGCATTTGTAGCATTGTGTCCTAATTGTCAGTAGGTAAAGGCTGAACATTAGAAGCCTGGAGGATTAACTCAGGAGATAGCTATACCGATGTGGAAATGGGAGGCGGTTAATATGGATTATGTGATAGGACTACCGCGTACTAGACGAAGATTCGACTCTATTTGGGTTATTGTTGATAGACTAATGAAATCAGCTCACTTCCTGCCCGTTCGGACCATATTTTCATCCGAAGATTACGCCGGATTGTATATTAGAGAGATAGTCCGATTGATGGTGTCCTAGCACTATTATTTTTGACAAAGGGGCGCATTTTACAGCTTGATTTTGGCAGTCATTTCAAAAAGGTTTGGGGACACAAGTTAATTTGAGTATAGCTTTTCATCCCCAGACAGATGGCCGGGCAGAGGGCACCATTCAGACACTCGAGGACATGTTACGGGCGTATGTGCTAGATTTTGGAGGAAGCTGGGATGAGCATTTACCCCTTATTGAGTTTTCATATAATAACAATTATCATTCTGCAATTCATATGGTGCCTTATGAGGCATTATATGGACGGAAGTGCAGGTCCCCCATCGGGTGGTTGGAGGTAGGAGAAGCAGGGTTAGTCGGACCAGATATGATTCACCACTCAAAAAAGAAAGTAAAACTTATCAAAGAGCAGTTACTGACAGCCCAGAGTCATCAGAAGTCTTACTCCGATGTGCGGCACAGAAACTTAGAATTTAATGTAGATGATTGGGTATTCCTTAAAGTGTCGCTGATGAAGGGCGTGATGAGATTTAGCAAGAAGGAAAAGCTTAGCCCTAGATTCATTGGTCCATATCGAATTACCCGAAGGATAGGCTGAGTTACATATGAGTTAGAGTTGCCTCCAGAATTAGAGTCTGTTCACCCAGTATTTCATATGTCTATGTTGCGAAAGTGTATAGGAGACCTATCCCGAGTTGTGCTAGTTGAGGACGTTCAAGTTACTGAGGAGTTAGACTACGAAGAAATTCCAATTGCAATACTAGAAAGACAGGTCCTCAGACTGAGACCTAAAGATGTAGCCTCCGTTAAAGTGTTGTGGAGGAACAGAAATAAAAAAGAGATTACCTGGGAAGATGAGGACGACATGAGGTCTAGATATCCTCACTTATTCCAGGATTGATTCAGATTATGCAGTTGAGGTTATATTATTATTCAGTTGTTATTTTACTTCTTATGTTATCAGTACTGTTTAGCTGGCTACCTCTCGTGGTGAAATAGTTATTTATAGAGTCTGTTTAGGTGCCTATGTTGGACTTTTCTGTGTTTCAGGTTTCCAGATAGTCTATATTATAGAGGAGACTCTGCCAAAAGTTTTCTAAGAACTAGTTAAAAGAGTCGACTCCTTTAAGATTGAAGATGACATTCGAGGATGAATGTTCTTAAGGGGAGGAGGATGTTACACCACGTAAAATGTTAGCGGCTAGTAAGCACATGCGTGGATTTGTGACGAGTAAGAAGAGCTTGACGCGTGGGGGAAAAGCCTCGGAAGTAG
>JACEIK010002871.1:97449-108070 GCA_018107945.1 Datura stramonium
TATATAAAATCACATGAAAATGTATTAGATAACTTAGACAACCCGACTAATTTAAGTTATAAAGCGTATCACGGGCATGATATTTTTGCCCGTGATCAAGTAGTACCTCCCAGTTATCAGAATCAGACTCAGAACTCAGTTTTAGTGGTTCACTAGGCGGTCATTACATTTTAGATAAGTAGCTCTAACCAGCTTTAGGACCCCAGTTACAGATTACAGCTTGTTCTTTAGACGGTTACGACGCTTCCAGATAAGCAGCTCTGACCAGTCTTGAATTCAGTTTCAGAATCCGATCCGATAAGACTTTCAGGGTGATTCCAGATAGGTATTCCTGACTATTCTTGGACCTCAGTTTTGAGCTATCAGCTTAGTATTTAGTCTAGGACTATCCAGTGGGAGTAAGACTTAGCACCGAGCGGACAGGGGTTCCAGCGCACCCAGGTTCTCTAAACTACGTTGCCGCCTTAGGTTACAATTTTATTGGCATCATGGCCCCAGACTCTTGTGATCATCAAATTCATGCCTTTATACCCTGGTAAGGTATATTGGGTCCTACCAATGGGGTGTATACATCAGACTGCACGTCTAGCTCACGTGGTTATATGTCGGTTATAGACTCTCCCACTAGTCAGTTCCGTCTTAGTTTAGCTCAGTTCAGAACAATTTCAAACTAATTAATATAGTTATGAGTTCAGTATAGTTTACAGACCAGTATTCCAAATTCAGAGCATGTTTTTGACCATCAGACAGGATCATTTAGACCATCTTTGTTTATTTTCATTATTTTCATCCTTAGTTGTTTCAGTTGGTCACTAATTCCTGTTCAGTGCAGTTATTTATTCCTTTGTGTTATGCTTTCTCTCACTTACTCAGTACATTCAAAGTACTGACGCATAATTTTATGCTGTATCATTTTATGATATAGCTGTAGGATCTCAGTCTCAGCCTCGCTAGCCGGTCGCTCTCAGAAGAATTCGGCGGTCCTATTTGGTGAGTCCTCATATTTCAAGGAAGAAGATTATTTTACTCAGTTTTGCTTTCTTCTATTTAGATTTGGAGTTAGCTGGGGGATTGTCCCAGCAACTCATCAGTTGTAGCGGCTTTCAGACACAGACTTGGGTTAGTTTCATATTTATAGTTTTGTTTAGATGTATTCAGACTTTATGAATTAGTTTCATTCTCATAAATGTTCTATTTTTTACTTTAAAGCTTCTTCTGTATATATATTGAAAAGTTTACTCAAAATGCTAGTGTATTATAGACTAGGGGTTGACTTGGGATCACTTGTGACTCTAAGTACTGTGTCTCGTCCAGGGTGTAAGCTCAGGGCATCAGAATTGGTATTAGAGCCCTAGGTTTAGAGTATCCTCGAATGTCTGAAAGCTGCATCAAGTAGAGTCTTTTTCATGGGTGTGAAGTGCGCCACACTTATGACGGGGAGGGTACGAGATGTTATTAGGAAAACTCCCTTTTATTCATACTCTTTATCATGCGTTGAAATTCAATTCCAGAATCATTCTCCTAACTCGTGCTCTATTTTGTTTCAGTGAATTATGCCTCAGCGACGTGGTAATAGAAGAAGTGCCAGTAACGCTCACCGACCTTCCCCACCAGCCCCGGTGGCCCCTCAGGACGACTCAGTGTCTATTGCAGAGTTCAGGGCGGCCATCCAGCTACTTGCTCAAACGGTTACCAACCAGGTGAACCAACAGGTGGTTCCAATCAACAAAAATGGGTCCGCAGCAGTTGCCCTTGTTTGGGATTTCACTCGGATGAACCCTCCAAATTTTTATGGATCTATGGTGGGAGAGGACCCACAGGAGTTTGTGGATAAGATTAGAAAGGTTACCCGGAATATGGGTGTTAGTCCCTTAGAGAGTGCTGACTTGGTCCTACCAGCTGAAAGGGGTAGCCCAGGTCTGGAACGAACAGTGGAAGGAGGGGAGGCCAGCGGGAGCAGGATCGGTAGAATGGGAGGAGTTCACTACAACCTTCCTGGACAGATTCTTCCCTCAGGAGCTCAGGGAGGCAAAAGTAGCGGAGTTCATGAATCTGAGACGGGGAAACTGGACAGTAGAAGAATATGCTCTAGAGTTCACCAGGTTGTCCAAATACGCTCCAGAGATGGTGGCCGAGCCAAGGGCTCACATGCTGAAGTTTGTTAATGGGGTGTCGAACTTGGTCCTCAAAGAGTGCAGGACAACAATACTGATTAAGGATATTGACCTCTCCAGCCTTATTGTCTATGCCCAACAGATTGAGGCAGAAAAACTGAGGGACATGGAGCAAAAGAACAAGCGTGCAAGGACTAACCAATCAGATTATGTCCACAGACGTCTGGCGGTAGTAGCCGCCCACGGCAACAGCAGCAGCAGAGGGCTCTAACACCCAGCTCCGCCAGTGCCCCTACCTTTCGATCCCGCCAGGATCGAAGTAGTGGCAGTCCCAGAGCTATAGTGCCGGTAACAGGTATCCCGCTTGCCCTAAGTATGGAAAGAACCACCTAAGAGAGTGTCTTCAGGGTCGAGAGGGCTATTTTGGGTGTGGACAGCTTAGTCATCGGCTTAAGAAGTGTCCGTCAGCAGAATGGGGAAGGTCACAGTCCACTACCTCAACAGCTCCAGCAGGCCGACCAACTGAGCAGGTCAATACATCAGGTACGAATGGAGGTCAGTGCCAAAACCTTTTTTATGCATTATTATCTCGTTAGGATCAAGAGAGCTCACCTGATATGTTCACGGGTATGTTACGTTTTTTCCATCTAGATGTATATGCCCTACTTGATTCGGGGGCCACACTATCATTCGTGACTCCCTATGTAGCTGTCCAATTCGATATTAGTCCAGAGGTCCTCTTAGAACCATTTCAGTCTCCACCCCAGTTGGCAAGTCAGTTAGAGCCAGCCGGGTGTATAGAAACTACCCAGTCTCAGTCTTCAATAAGGTCATTCCAGCTGATCTTGTAGAATTAGGCATGGTCGATTTTGACCTCATCCTGGGCATGGATTGGTTACACTCCGGTTATGCCTTAGTTGAATGCAAAACTAGACTTGTCAAATTTCAATTTCCAAATGAGCCAGTGTTAGAGTGGACGAGCAGTAGTTCAACGCCTAAGGGTCGGTTTATTTCCTACCTTAAGGCCCAGAAGCTTATTTCTAAGGGATGTATCTATCATCTAGTTCGGGTCAAAGATTCAACTCTGAGACCCGAACTATCCAGTCAGTCCCTGTTGTCAGCGAAATTCTTGATGTGTTCCCCGAAGATCTTCCCGGAGTTCCTCCTAAATGAGAAATCGACTTTGGTATAGACCTTCTCCCAGATACTCAGCCCATCTCCATCCCTCCTTACAGAATGGCTCTAGCTGAACTTAAGGAGTTTAAGGAACATCTAAAAGTCCTTCTTGATAAGGGTTTTATCATACCCAACATCTCTCCCTGGGGTGCTCCAGTACTATTCGTGAGAAAGAAAGATGGTACCCTCAGAATGTGCATCGATTACCGGTTGAATAAGGTCGCAGTCAAGAACAGGTATCCCCTACCAAGAACTGAAGACTTGTTCGACCAACTTCAGGGAGCCAGTTGTTTCTCCAAAATAGATCTCAGGTCAGGGTATCATCAGCTAAGAGTCAGAGAGTGTGACATACCAAAAACAGCTTTCAGGACTCAGTATGGTCACTACGAGTTTGTGGTTATGTCTTTCAGACTAACAAATGCCCCTCGAGCATGGACCTGATGAACAGAGTCTTCAAGTAGTATCTGGATATGTTCATCATTGTATTTATCAATGACATTTTGGTATACTCCAAAAATGAGGAAGAGCATGCTAATCACCTGAGCATAGTGCTTCAAACACTCAGAGATCGCCAGTTGTTCACCAAGTTCAGCAAATGCGAATTCTGGTTGAAGTCCGTGACTTTCCTGGGTCATGTGATCTTGGTTGAGGGTAATCAAGTTGATCCTCAAAAGATAGCAGCAATGAAAGACTGGCCCAGTCCTACTTCCCCAACTGAAATCAGAAGTTTCTTGGGTCTAGCTCGGTATTACAGACGCTTTGTGGTTTTTCTTCTATAGCCTCCCCTCTGACTAGGCTGACTCAGAAAAAGGTGAAACTTTATTGGTCACATGCATGTCAAAAGAGTTTTTAGGAGTTAAAAAATCGACTCACTACCGGTCCAGTGTTGACCCTACTGGAAGGATGAGATGGGTTTGTAGTGTATTGTGACGCTTCCAGAGTTGGACTCGGTTGCGTTTAGATGCAGCGGGGCAAGGTGATAGCTTACGCCTCCAGACAGCTCAAGGTTCATGAAAAGAATTATATGACTCATGACCTAGAGTGGGCAGCGGTGGTGTTTGCATTGAAAATATGGAGACATTATCTATACGAGGCTCACGTAGATTTTTTCAACAATCACAAGAGCCTTCAGTATGTATTCAGTCAGAAAGATCTAAATCTTCGTCAGAGAAGGTGGTTAGAGCTCCTGAAGGATTATGACATGAGCGTGCTATATCACCGGGGAAAATCCAATGTAGTGGCGGATGCCCTGAGCAGGGTATCTATGGGGAGCGTGGCCCATGCGGAAGAGGGAAAAAAAGAACTGGCGAAAGATATTCACTGACTAGGTCAGTTATGGGTGCAATTGGTTGACTCAGCTGAGGGTGGAGTGGTAATTCTAAGTGGGTCAGATTCCTCTTTGGTTGTTGAAGTTAAGTCCAAACAGGATGAAGATCCCATCTTACTTAAGCTTAAGAAAGAGGTTCTCAGAAAAGAGGTTGAGGCTTTCTCCAAAAGGGGAGATGGTGTGCTCCATTACCAGGGCAGCTTGTGTGTACCAAACGTCGGTGATTTGTGACAGCAGATACTGGCTGAAGCACATAGCTCGAGATACTCCATCCACCCTGGTTCCACTAAAATGTACCACGATTTTACGGGATATTTACTGGTGGAACAGCATGAAGAGAGACATCGCTGAATTTATAGCTAAATGCCTGAACTGCCAATAAGTAAAAGTAGAACACCAGAGACCGGGAGCTATGACGCAGGATATCAGCATACCCACGTGGAAATGGGAAGAAGTAAATACGAACATTATTACAGGTCTACCTCGGACTCATCGGCAACGTGATTCAATCTGGGTAATAATAGACCGGATGACTAAGTCAGCACACTTCCTCGCAGTTAAAACTACAGATTCAGCTGAGACTATGCTAGGCTTTATATTCGGGAGTTGGTCAGACTTCATGGGGTGCCACAATCCATTATCTCAGACAGAGGTACCCAGTTCACCTCTCATTTCTGGAAGTCTTTTCAGAAGGGACTTGGTACCCAGGTTAAGCTCAGCACAACTTTTCACCCGCAGACAGATAGGAAAGTTGAGCAGACTATTCAGACCCTAGAAGATATATTGAGAGCGAGCGTGATTGATTTCAAGGGAAGTTGGGTATGATCACTTGCCTCTCATCGAGTTTTCTTACAACAACAGCTACCACTCCAGTATCCAGATCGCCCCGTTTGAGGCATTGAATGGTAGGAGGTGAAGATCTCCCATCGGATGGTTTGAAGTTGATGAAGCTACTTTAATCGGGCAAAACTCAGTTCATGAAGATATGCATAAGGTACAACTCATCAGAGAACGACTGAAAATAGCTCAGAGCCATCAAAAATCTTATGCTGATCTAAGGAGAAGAGAATTGGAGTTTGCTGTGGATGATTGGGTTTATCTAAAAATTTCACCTATGAAAGGGGTAATGAGATTTGGGAAGGAAGTAAAGATCAGTTCGAGATATGTGGGACCCTACAGAATTTAGAGGAAAATAACAGTGTTGGATCTGATGATCGGAGCCTGTATCATAAAACGATACAGCATAGAGTATGCGGTCAGTACGTGGAATGTACCGAGTATGCAATGTAAGTAAAAAGGACATTTATTAATACATAAAAATTCATAAGAGATCATGATATGCTGTGAATTTACAACACTATTGATGCTCAAAACTAAGAAAATAGCATGGATTTAGGTGTATTTATGTGGATATGAGGCACTTTCCTTTGATTTCAGGATAAACGGGTGTTAGAACAATAAATTTCAAAAGGAAGCTAAAAGTCTGCAAAACAAGGCAAAAAAAGTGCAGACCATAGTACGGTCCGTAGGATGGACCTACGAGTCGTACTGAGGGACTTGATCAAGAGCTGATAGTTTAACCTGGAAGACTGAACTTATAAGACTTGTCACAGATCGTACCATGGTGGTACGAGTCGTGGTAAGCCAGTCGTGATGAAATCCAGAAGAATTGCATAGAAGGATGATTCTCAGTACGAGAGCACCCTATGACCTGTGAGATGAAGGTACGAGTCGTACCATACTGGTCGTGGTGAAGTTCAGAAAAAGTTCAAAAGATCAGGATCAAGCCACGGGTGTCAATGTACATGTCGTATCATGTTGGTATGAATCGTACCTTGACCCAACACTTAGCCAAAATTCAGCCAACACTCCAAGCCACGAGTGGATGTCAAGATCCGTGAGAAGCCCCTATGAGTAGTAGGTGGACCCATGACAAGGTCGGCGATAGATATGGAAAGCAGTCCTGTTAGTTCAGGAAAAGGATTCTTGTGTCTCTATAAATACTTTTTATATTTTATTTTTAAGAAGAGGACGATGATTAGACATAATTCTAGTAGGAAAACATTGTAGTAGGAAACTTTACATCATTGGAAGAGAGAATTGAGTTGGTTCAACCTTTTCTTGAATTCATCTTGTTCTTGCTACTTGTTATTCAAGATTTCGTGGTTTAATTGAAGGAATTGTTTTTTCTCAATCATCTTTGTAAGTATAATTATATGTTTCCAGTCATGAATACAAATCAAAACCTTGAAACTATGAGAGGCTAAAACCTCCATAGCTAGGGTTGTGGCAATCATGGTGGATTAACTAGTTAGGGTTGCACAAAGTGATTCTAAAACCAATAAGTCTCTTCATCTGTAACGATTCTTAACGGTGTACAACATTAGGAAGTGCCTGAATTCTTTACTTGCTTTGGTCGAAGAGGTAGAGATTAGGAAAAGAGAATTATAACGGAGCCTTGATCTTGATGATCATTGTATTAACTTGAGTTGTGGTCGCATGATAGTTATCTGGAACTTAGTGATAATGGTTAGTTTGCAAAACTCATGAGACTTGGTCGAGTAATTGAGGATAGTCATTCAATAGGGATTGGTCGATCATTTGAATGAATCTAAGTTATCAATTCTATAAGTAAGTATTGGTAAAAATCACGAGTGTATACTTAAAGATGTTATGAACTCATGGGGAACACAAACCCTAGTTATCCTTTAATTATTGATTTACAAATATAATCTCTATTGTTGTTTATTTTTATTATTTCTTTTTATTAGAATTCTCCCGTTGTGAAGTAATTACCATACAAGTTCATCTACCGACTGTAACCTAGATCTTCCATATTCCCTGTGGGTTCGACCCCAACCTATAAGTTTGGGTTCTTTATTAACAATGTCCTCTTTATACTTCAGTTAGAAGTGTGGTTTGAGCTTTATCAAAAAGTGGCGTCATTGTTGGGGAATACGTCTAAGACTAGGTTATTTTCTTGTATTTGACCTTTTGGTAATTATTTCCTTGATTATGTTTATTTTTTGTCTTTTTCTGTGATACACACAGGCTGTCCTCCGGTGGATGCCAAGCACTCAGAGTAGAGGAGATCCCCTTGTTCCACTCAATCCCGAAATCAAACGAACACTGCATAGAATGGAATACCCTGAGCAGAGAGAAGCCCGCTTAGCTGAAGAAGCTAGGCAAGCCGAGCTTGCTCGGTTAGCTGCACTTCAGCAAGCTGGTGATGATAGAGATGAGGTGGTAAATGCTAGTCGACACGGGAGGGGCAACCGAGCTCAGAGATTTTCCCCTCAGTTCTTTGATGATGATGACCCAGATATTGATGAGGTTGGGTCAACTGGAGCAATTGTGCCATCACCACTACCCGCTGGGGCCAAATTCGACATTACGAGCACCATGATTCAATTGCAAAACATTAAAGGGTTGTTCAGCAGCCACGCAGCGGATGACGCCAACCTGCACTTGATGAATTTTGTAGGAATATGCAAGGCATACAGGTTGCCCGGAGTAAGCAAGGATGCGATAAGACTCTGACTCTTCCCTTTCTCTCTATTAGGGGAAGCTACTTTGTGGTAATCGGAGTTGCCCAACGACTCTATAACCAATTGGAGGGAGCTGAAACAAGCCTTCTTGGAAAGATTCTTTCTCCCATCAAGGATGTTACAGTTAAAAGATGAGATCTATAATTTCAAGCAGATTAAGACGGAGGCATTTCACGAAACCTGATTAAGGTTCAAAAAGAAGTTGACTAAGTGCCCGAACCATAAAATCCCAGATGACAGTTTGTTGGAAATCTGTAACAGGTCTCTTAATAACAGCACCAAGGTTGTAGTAGCCACGGTGGCGGGTGGAGCATTGATGAGTAACACCTGGGAGGAAGCAACCACTATCCTTGACAGTGTGACAAAGACAAATAGGGCCTGGCATACGAGGGAGGCTGATGCAGTGGCAGGTACATATATTGTTGGTTTGACTGCAGAACAACAAAGGAAGGAGGACGAACGCGATTAGGAGTTGGCTCACACGTGCACATAATTGGATTTGCTGACAAAGCATATCATGGGAGCAGGAGCCAAAAAGGTAAATGCAGTGGGAACACAAGGAAGGGAGCAAGGAGAAGATCACTCCGATTCTGAGGAGGAGGCAAACTTCCTAGATAGCCAGGTGGTGGGTTCCCAAGCCAACGCCCAAGCATCTAGACAAGACAATTGGCGCCAAGGTTCTGGAAATCAAGGTCAGAACCAATACAGAGACAACTACAACAGGAACGGGTTTAGATATAGGAGTCGTGGTCGTGAGCGAGAGGGAGAAGGGAGAAGGAATGACAGATATTGCAACGACCAGGTTGTAGTCTATGTGCCTCCTAATGCACGAGAAGGGGAGGCCGAACAATCAAAGTTGGAGAGTATGATGGCCGAAATGCTGAAAAAGGTGAGGTCAACAGATGATCAGTTAAAAGAAATTCAAAGCGACTTATCTAGTATGGCTCATAAAGTGGAATCTCATGCCACCGCCATCAAGCAGATTGAACACCAACTTGGGCAACTGTCAGCATCAATGAACCCTAGACAAAAGGGTACACTCCCTAGAAACACTGTCCAGAATCCAAAGAATGATGCTCATTGCATGTCAGTGATGACTAGGAGTGGTAAAACCACAATTGACCCCCCATTTCCTATTGAAGTTGAAAGGAGGAAATAGAGTGTGATTGAAGAAGAAGAGATTGGTGATGATACACAACATGATGGGTTGCAAGAGGCCCTTAAGGGTGAGACGAAATGTGACATTGATAAAGGTGCAACTCTAGTGCAAACGGCTATCCGAGACCACCGCCACCATTTCCGCAAAGGATGAAGAAAAAGGCGAATAACGGTAAGTTCCAAAAATTTCTTCAATGCTCAAACAACTTTTTGTGAACATACCGTTGGTCGAAGCACTAGAGCAGATGCCTGGATATGCAAAATTGATGAAGGACCTAGTGACGAAGAAAAGATCTGTAAGCTATGAGCTGGTTGACAATGTCCATCACTGCAGCGCCATAGCAACAAGGGTCTTAGCTCTGAAAAAGGAAGACCTAGGTGACTTCATGATACCTTGCACCATTGGTAATGTCGAGTTTTCAAGGGCACTCTGTGATCTGGGAGCTAGCATTAATCTAATGCCCTTGGCGATTATCAAGAAGCTAGGATTGGGACCCCCACACCAACCAACATGCGGCTACTAATGGCTGACAGCACAGTAAAGAGACCAGTAGGCATCCTAGTTGATGTTCTCGACAAGGTTGACAAGTTTATATTCCCAGCGGACTTCGTGATCTTGGATTGCGAGGTCGATTATGAGGTCCCCATCATTTTGGGGAGACCATTCCTCCCTACTGGGAGAGCTCTAGCGGATGTGAAAACAGGCTTGTTAAAATTCGGGCTAAACAAAGAAGAGGTCACTTTCAACATCTGTCGAACTATGAAGCAACCAAAGGAATTTAGTGTGATCTCAGCACTTGAAGATAAGTATGAGTCACTTGACGAATTCTGAGTAGTCAAGAGACTTGTGTCGTGTCGCGACGTTAAATCAGGCGCTGCATGGGAGGCAACCCATGGAAGGTGAAGTCTGAGTAGCCACAGGTATGTCCCTTTTCCTTTCAAGCTTATATTTTGTGCTTAGGGGCCGAAGCTCATTATTTAAAAGGGGGGGTGTGTACTTGTATTTTTGGGATATTTTGGTTCGCCTGAGGGTTTTTCTTGCGGTGTTTCTTTTCCTCAGACATGCAATCTAGTTGAACCGGCATATGTTAGGATTTTTTTAGTTGTGATTTTGGTTTGATTATAAAGTAACTTAGAAATACTCGGCCATTAAATATGCACTACTTTTGTTGTTTTTGAAAAATTTGACCCTGTTTAAAAAAAAATTGCTATGTATTTGTGACAACAATGCATGATTTCTGTGGATCATTTTATGTCATTTAGTTATTGATAGTGCTAGTCTTGTTAAGCCATGTATG
>JACEIK010002871.1:129143-153521 GCA_018107945.1 Datura stramonium
TGTCGGCCCGCATAGGTTTCCCTATATGAGAATGATTCTGGTTAGCTGATGTTACAGTACAGGTGGCTATAGGCCCAGTCAGCCGGAGGCTATATTTACAGCCGTTATATAGCTTGTTGATTCCATGAATCTGAGTTAGAGACAGCCAGGCACCATATGTGCTTAGGCTCAGTAGTCTAGCAGTCCAGGTCCTGATAGGGCACCAGGTGCCAGTCATACCCCCCAAGGCGGGGCGTGACAACTAAAAACTCAGAGTGACCATACCGAGTCCTGAAGGCTGTCTTCGGGTTGTAACTCTCCCGAACCCGGAGCTGATGGTATCCGATTCTGAGATCCAGCTTTGAAAAGTACTTAGCACCCTAAAGGTGGTCGGACAAATCATCAATCCCGAGAAGAGGAAACCTATTCTTGATGGTAACTTTGTTCAATTGTCGATAATCAATGCATATACGAAGGGAACCTTCCTTCTTCTGGACAAAGAGAACTGGTGCACTCCGGGGAAATTTGCTCGTTCTGATGAAACCCTTCTCTAGGAGGTCCTTCAACTGCTCCTTCAACTCCTTTAGCTTAGTTGGAGCCATTCTGTAAGGAGGAATAGATGTAGCCTACATATCGGGAAGGATGTCAATACCAAAATCAATCTCCCGCTTGGGAGGAATTCCCGATAAATCATCTGGAAACACTTCTGGATACTCGTGCACTATGGAACTGATTGGATAGTCGGGGTCTCGGACGTAGCATCCTTAACCATAACTAGGTTATACATACAACCTTTACAGATCATCTTTCTGGCCTTAAGGTAGGAAATGAAATGACCTACAGGCATAGTCGAACTACCCTTCCACTTTAGGACTGGCTCATCCAGAAATCGGAACGCTACCACACGGGTTCTACAATTTACTGAAGCATAACATGCATGTAGCCAATCCATGCCAAAGATAACATCAAAATCTGTCATGGCTAGCTCCACTAAATCTTCTGAGGTGACTTTCGAAAGGACTGTAACAAGGCAATTTCTATATACCCGCTGAGCTATAACCGAATCACTGTCTCGAGTAGAGATTGTGAAGGGTTCTGATAGAATTTCGGGACTGACTCTGAGTCTATTAGAAACATAGCATGTCACAAAAGACAAAGTATCTCCTGGATCTAACAATGCATAAACATCAAGGTGAAATACTCATAACGTACCAGTGACCATATCTGGTGAAGTCTCCTACTCCTATTGAGGTGCAAGGGCATACAACCTGTTCTGACACTGGCCGCTGGCTAAACTAGTAGAAGCACCCTATTGGAAGGGATCTGCTACAGGAACTATTGAACTAGCGGCTGGGGTACGGGCTCCACCATCGCGTAGTATGGATTAAGGGCAATCCATGAGTCTGTGTTTGGGTTTGCCACACCCGAAAAAAGCATCTGAGCCAACTAAACACCTCCTTGGGTGGTTCTTGCCACACTTCGCACAGGCTAGAAAAGTGAGATCTCCTGTAATGCTTCCCTGGCACCTCGAGCCTGACGCTCTACCCTTTTGATCACGTCCGGGTCAGGACGGGACACTAGCTGATGATGGTGCTGGGGATAATGACCTTTGCTGGAATTGAGGGTGGTGAACGCCATCAGATCTCTGCTGAGTGAACCCAACACTGTCCATCCTGGCCCTCTTGGCCTCTCTCTCTGTCTCTCAGATGCACCGCCTCCATCTGCTAGGTGTGGAAAACTATCAGGGAAAAACCAATATCCTGATTAAGCATGGCGATCCTACAATCCTTGTCCAAGTAGTCCACCTCTCCATGTACAAACCTGCTCACTCGAGCTCTCTGATTAGCCACTAGCTCTGGTGCATACTTAGACAAACGAGTGAAATCCAAAGCATACTCCTAGACTGGCATGTTGCCCTGCTTCAGCTTCACAAACTCCGCTGCTTTAATCTCCCTCATCTCACGAGGGAAGAACCACTCAAAAAATGCAACATGAAACTCCTCCCAACCAATAGGGCCTGCTCCAACTGCCTTGCTATCCTTCCATTGCTTAAACCAGATGTGCACAACCCCTTTTAACTGATATGAGGTTAAATCGGCACACTCCTCTCCGGTCACTCCCATGATCTGGGTGATCTTCAGAATCTCATCAATAAACTCATGTGGATCCTCGTCCACCTTCGATCCAAGGAACTCGGGAGGGTTCATCCTCAGAAAATCCCTAACTCTTGCCACCGCCACATTCCTGTTATGAGGGACATGCCCTACCACCTTCTAATTGAACTGGGCGGTCAAGGCCTGGGCTAACATTTGAATGGATGCCCTGAACTTCACATGGGCAACTGGCTCGGGTACGTGCTCCTCTTGGGCTGGTGGGGCCTGTTGGTGCCCAACTCCATTGCCATTCTCGTGACCATTTCCGTTTCCATTTCTCCTTCTATTAACTCTGCGAGGAGGCATGATTCTGCAAACACATATAGCAAGAGTAAGAAGGATAGAGATACATTTCATCGCACAACATAGATCATGAAAGAAGGGAACATTTCCTAAACATCTCTTAGCCTCTTCGTCATAAGTGTGGCGCGCTTCACACTCATGAGAAAAAATTCTACGTAATGCGGCTTTCAGACACCCTAGGACACTTCAAAACCTAATGCTCTGATACCAAGTTTGTCACGACCCAAGCCAGGATCCGGATTGAGACACGGGACAAGAAACCCTGAGGGGCTCCAAGTTGACCCATGGCATGAACATAACATCTAAGCTCAACATAATAAAGTGGAAATTCAACATACATAATAACGGAAGTCTGCATATAAATCAAACTGGAATAGAATCATACATGACAAGCTGATTTCTACATAATGTCCGAAAGCCTCTAACATATCTGATGAATTTATGGGACAACATCCCCAACTAACTCGACAAGTCTAAAACAAAAAGAAACATAAAAACTATAGATACTAAATGTACTCAAAGGATGAGGACTCACTAATGCTAGAGGGATAGGTCTGAAAGGGGAAGCAGGACTAAAGATTCATCTGAGATTGACCCCTCAGACTTGTATCATGAAATGATACAACATAGCGTATGCGGTCAGTACTTGAAATGTACTGAGTATGCAAGCTAAGTAAAAAGGGCAGTTAAAATACATAAGAGTTCACATGAGTAGGACAATATGATCATAACGTAATTATCATAATGTAACATAAGGGATCAAGGTTTTCAAAACATTCATAAATCAATCATAATTATGATAATAGGAGAAAAGCTTCATTAAACATGACTTGGTCCAAAGTAACATAAAAAATACCATGCATAAATCATGTGGAACAGTGGGAGATTCTTATAACTGACATACCCCATATGAGCACACATGGAGGCCGACATGTAAACCCCTAGTCGGGAGGGTGTTCGTACCTTGCCAAGGGTAGAACAATGAAAAGAGGCGTGATGTCATTCATGAAAGGCCCATTTGGAAAAAAAGGGACAGTCTCAAGGGAGGTCCCATCATGGCTACATTGGCGCGTAGTTCTGAGACTCGAGGTATGCTTGGACCCCGAGTCTACTAGGTATTAGATACTACTCCCAAAACATATATAATTCTCATATGATAATAGAGAAAACATACATTACATTCATGGTCTAGTTAAATCATAATAATCATAACCATTCTTGAAATACGTGAACTAGCCATGAGATAAGGCTTGTGAGTCGGCCATAATCATTAATCCATAAATCATGAAATTCATGCATACTTGTAAAACATGCATATACTTGATATTTCATAAATCCATGATAAGTACATGAGAGAAATCATATCATAAGCCATAAATCATGATTGGGCTAATTTAGATCAAGATCATAATGAAATCATAGCTTGACTTTTCATAAGAACATACATAATTGGGCATAATATAATTAAAATTTGAAACTATAATTTAATAATAAAAATAGTTATAAATTCTGCCCATAGTTCATAAAACATGGTTTAATACATAAAAGGGATTGACCCATTGATAAATCATAGAGAATTTCACAAGAATTGGCATAAACCTCTTAGATCATGAAACTTGAATTATAGAATTGAAATCCATGGAATTTGAGAAGAGCTCAGGGCATGAGAGTGAAAGGAACTCTCATTCATAGCCTCACATACCCGGTTAAGTTGATTTTACTCTCTTCCTTGAATACCCCAAGGTAATTGAAGAAGAATTGATGGATTTTAGTCTTGATCACCCCTAATAACCTTCTAGACTTGCATGCATAGAGAGGAGTGATTTAGAATGACTTAACCCTTACTAAAAAAAATACTATTTTGAGCTTAAAACGACATACTATAGGCCTTAGGAACTTAAAAATTACGGAAAAGCCCTTAATAAATTCGCAGGATTTGCCCACTGCCAGTCCCAAAGGAGGGACTAGACGAGTCGTGCCCACTGATAACGACTCGTGGTCACCTCTCATTACCTGCACTACCATCTTTCATCTGAGGGTCACCATGAGGGACACCATGACTCGTGGTGAACCCAACAACTCATGGTGACCAACCCGTTGCCAACACTGTCGAATTTCTTCATCCTTTAGATCACCCTTGACAACGGGTGACCTAACGAATCGTGATGCTAACCACGACTCATGGTCACCCCAAAACATAAAATTTCCAATAATAGTTAAACCCCTTCCCATGAGTCACTTAATGACTTGGGGTGTTCCTAACGGGTAACTAGATGACTCGTCCTGTGACATAGGGCAGAAAATCCTGTTTTCTCCATTTTAACTCCCGGGGTCTGATCTTAGGGTTTTAGGGTATTATGATATCTCCTCCTTGGAAACATTCATCCTCGAATGTGGGAAAACTTACTAAAAAACAGATAAATGCAAACATCATACTCAAATACTAAACATACATGCTGAAAAACTTACGGAGTGACTGACTCTGAATTGAATTACATGGCTGAACTGAATTCTGAATCACACATGCATTCATTTACATGAAAGAAACTGGGGTACATGAGTTGAACATGATACTACATAGAGTATTGAGGAGGAAATGATACCTAAAGCTGAAATTGAGCTGGAAGGGATAGATGCGGGTATTTAGCCATCATATCTGCTTTGGCTTCCCATGTGGCTCCCTCAACATGTTGATTCCTCCATAAACCTTGACTGAAGCTACTTCCTTGTTCCTTAGCTTATGAACCGGATGATCTAGTATTTCCTCCAGAACCTCTTCATAGCTAAGGTTATCCTTCACACCCACACTCTCTATCGGAACCACTAGAGCTAGATCACCCAAACACTTCTTCAAGAGAGATACATGAAAAACTGGATGAACTGAAGCTAACTCAGAGGGCAAATCCAATTCATATGCTACCTTGACAACCTTTTTCGCAATCCGRTATGGGCCAACATAATTGTGATTGAGTTTTCCTTTCTTTCCGAACATCATCACTCCCTTCATGGGAGATACCTTCAGAAACACCCAATCATCAACTTCAAATTCTAGCTCCCTCCTCCTCACATCCGCATAGGACTTTTGGAGACTCTGAGCTGTTTTTAACCTGTCTCTTATAAGATGAACCTTCTCCATAGCCTCATGGACTGAATCCAGACCTATCAATATAGCTTCACCGACCTCAAACCAACCAATAGGCGATCTACATCTCCCCCATAAAGAGCCTCAAACAGAGCCATCTAAATGCTGGAATGGTAGTTGGTTTTATAAGCAAACTCAATGAGAGGAAAATGATCATCCCAACTACTCTTGAAGTCAATCACACATGCTCTTAACATGTCATCAAGAGTTTGAATAGTCCGCTCCGCCTGACCATCTATTTGCGGGGGAAATGTTGTGCTAAGCTTGACTTGAGTACCAACTCTCTTTTGAAATGATCTCCAAAAATGGGATGTAAACTGAGTACCTCTATCCGATATGATGGATAGTGGCACTCCATGCAACCGAACTAACTCGTAAATGTATAATTTTGCATAATATTCTGCTAAATCGGTGGTTTTCACTGGTAGGAAATAAACTGCTTTAGTAAACCTATCCACAGCCACCCAAATGGAGTCATACTGTCGACGAGTGCGAGGAAACCCTATGATGAAGTCCATATTGATCTCCTCCCACTTCCAAGTAGGAATTCCGATGTCTTGAAGTACACCTCCTAGTCTCTGGTGCTCAACCTTCATTTGCTTACAATTCATACACTTAGCCACAAACTCCGCTATGTCCTTCTTCATGCCATTCCACCAATAGACTTCCCATAGGTCATGGTACATCTTGGTGGCACCTGGATGTATAGAGTATCTGGACCCATGATCCTCATGCAACATCCGATCTCTCAAATCATCAACATTCAGTATACACAAATGGCCCTGATATTGGAGCACACCATCTCCCCCTTAGGAGAAAACCTCGACCTTCTGATTTTGAACCGCTTCCTTCAACTTCACCAAGATAGGATCATCATCTTTTCTAGCCTTAATATCGGTCACCAAAGATGATTCTGATCCATTCTGAATGATGACACCGCCATCCGTTGAATCAACCAGACGAACTCCTGGCCATGCAAGCCGATGCACATCCTTCACTAGCTTCTTCCTTTCCTCATCTATATGGGACACACTCTCCATGGAAAGCCTTCTAAGAGCGTCCGCCACCACATTAGCCTTGCCCCGATGGTAAAGGACACACATATCATAATCCTTTAGTAGCACCAACCACCTTCTTTAACGTAGATTTAGATCCTTCAGGGTGAACACGTACTATATGCTTTCATTTTACGTAAACACATCTACATGGACCCCATACAGATAATGTCTCCAAATCATCAAGGCAAATACTACCGTTGCTAATTCGAGATCAGGAGTCGGGTAATTCTTTTCATGGATCTTCAGCTGCCTGGAAGCATATGCTATAACCTTACCACGCTGCATGAGTACACAACTAAGGTCGACTTTTGAAGTGTCACAATACACCACAAAACCATAGGTATCCTCAGGTAGGGTTAACATCGGTGCTGAGGTGAGTCGAGTCTTCAACTCTTAGAAGATCTTCTCACAAGCCTCCGACAACTGAAACTTCACTTTCTTCTGGATCAACTTAGTCAACGAGGCTACAATGGATGAAAACCCCTCAATGAATCTCCGATAGTAACCAGCTAAACCCAGGAGACTCCTGATATCCAAAGGACTCACTGGTCTAGGCCAATTCTTCACCGCCTCTATCTTTTGGGAGTCCACCTACACACCCTCACTTGACACCACATGGCCCAAAAATGCCACTGAGTTCAACCAAAACTCACATTTACTAAATTTAGCATACAACTGGTGATCCTTAAGAGTCTGTAGCACCACCCTCAAATGAGCAGCATGCTCCTCCTCGCTCTGAGAGTATATAAGGATATCATCTATGAACACAATCACGAACATATCCAAATATGGCTTGAACACCCTGTTCATCAAATCCATAAAAGATGCAGTAGCATTCGTTAGTCCAAAAGACATAACTACAAACTCATGGTGACCATACCAAGTCTTGAAGGTTGTCTTCGGGATGTCACTCTCCCGAACACTGAGCTGATGGTATCCGAATCTGAAATCTATCTTTGAAAAGCATTTAGCACCTTGAAGCTGGTCAAACAAATCATCGATACTCTAAAGAGGATACCTGTTCTTCATGGTAAATTTGTTCAATTGCCTATAATCAATGCACATACGAAGGGAACCATCATTCTTTCGGACAAAGAGAACTGTTGTACCCACAAGGATTTTCTTGGTCTGATGAAACCCTTGTCAAGGAGGTCCTTCAACTTCTCTTTCAACTCCTTTAGCTCTGATGGAGCCATTCTGTAAGGAGGAATAGATATAGGATACATATCGGGAAGGATGTTAATACCAAAATTAATCTCCCGCTCGGGAGGAATTATCGGTAAATCATATGGAAACACTTCTGTATAATGATGCACTATGGGAACTGATTGGATAATCGAGTCTCAGACTAGAATCCTTAACCCTAACTAGGTGATACATACAACCTTTAGAGATCATCTTTCTGGCCTTAAGGTAGGAAATGAAATGACATACAGCATAGCCGAACTACCCTTCCACTCTAGGACTGGTTCACCCAGAAATTGGAACTCTATCACACCAGTTCTACAATTTACTGAAGCATAACATTCATTTAGCCAATCCATGTGAAAGATAACATCAAAATCCGTCATGGCTAGCTCTACTAAATTTTCTAAGTGACTTTCTAACAGACTGTAAAAGGGAAATTTCTATATACCCGACGATCTATAACCGAATCACCACCTGGAGTAGAGAGTGAGAAGGGTTCTGCTAGGATTTCGAGACTGGCTCCGAAACTACTAGAAACATAGGGCTTCACAAAAGACAAAGTAGCTCCTGGGTCTAACAATACATAAACATCGAGGTGAAATACTCATAATGTACCAGTGACCACATCTGGTGAAGTCTCCTGCTCCTGTGGAGGTGCAAGGGAATACAACTTGTTCTGACGTTTGCCGCCGGCTGAACTATTGGAAGGGACGTGCTGCCAGAACTATTGAAATAGCGGCTGGGGTACGGGCTCCACCATCGCCTGTTCTAGCTGAAGGGCAATCCCTGAGTTTGTGTCCGGATATGCCACACCCGAAACAAGCGTCTGAGCCAAATAAACACCTCCCTGGGTGGTTCTTGCCACACTTCACATAGGCTGGAAAAGTGCTATTTCCTGTAATTCTTCCTTGGCCCCTCGAGCCTGACGTTCTGCCCCTCTGATCACATTTGGGTCGGGACAGGACACTAACTGATGATGGTGCTGGGGCTAATGACCTTTGCTGGAACTGAGGGTGGTGACCACCACCGGATCTCTATTAAGTGAGCCCAACACTGTCCGTCCTGGCCCTCTTGGCCTCTCTCTCTCTCTCTCTCTCAAATGCACCGCCTCTGTTTGCAGGGTGTGCAAAACTACCCGGGGAAAATCAATATCCTGAGGAAGCATGGTGATCCTACAATCCTTGTCCAGTTATTCCGCCACTCCATGTACAACCCTGCTCACCCGACTCTCTGATCAACCACTATCTCTGGTGCATACTTAGACAAACGAGTGAACTCCAAACCATACTCCTAGACTGTCATGTTACTCTGCTTCAAGTTCACAAACTCCGCTGCTTTAATCTCCCTTATCTCACGAGGGAAGAACCGCTCCAAAAATTCAACATGAAACTCCTCCCAACCAATAGGACCTGCTCCAACTACTCTGCTATCCTTCCATTGCTTAAACCAGATGTGCGCAACCCCTTTTAACTGATACGAGGCTAAATCGGTACACTCCTCTCCGATCACCCCCATGATCTGGGTGATCTTTAAAATCTCATCAATAAACTCATGTGGATCCTTGTCCACCTTCGATCCAAGGAACTCGGGAGGGTTCATCCTTAGAAAATCCCTAACTCTTGCAGCCGCCGCATTCCCGTTCTGAGAGACATGCGCTACCGCCTGCTGATTGACCTGGCGTCCAAGGCCTGGGCTAACATCTGAATGGCTGCCTTGAACTCCGCATGGGCAACCAGCTTGGGTACGTGCTCCTCATTGAATGGTGGTGCCTTCTAGTGCCCATTTCCATTGCCATTCTCGTGGCCATTTCCATTTCTGTTTCTCCTTCTATTAACTCAGCGAGGAGGCATGATTTTGCAAATGCGTATAGCACGAGTTATAAGGATAGAGAGACATTTCATCGCACGACTTAGATCATCAAAGAAGGGAACATTTCCTAAACCTCTCGTAGCATCTTCGTCATAAGTGTGGTGCGCTTTACACTCATGAAAAAGACTCTATGTAAAGAGGCTTTCAGACACCCTAGGACTCTTCAAAACCTAATGCTTTGGTACAAAGTTTATCACAACACGAGCTAGGACCCAGATCGATACATGGGACAAGAAACACCGAGGGGCTCCAAGTTGACCCATGGCACGAACATAACATCTAAGCTCAACATAATAAAGCGGAAGTTCAACATACATAATAACGGAAGTCTGTATATTAATCAAACTGGAATAGAATCATACATGACAAACTGATTTCTATATAAGGTCCGAAAGACTCTAATATATCTGATGAGTTCATGGGAAAACATCCCAACTAACTCGACAAGTTTGAAATTGAAAGAAACATAACAACTACAGATACTGAATGTCCTCGAAGGATGAGGACTCATAAATGCTAGCGAGACAGGTCTGAAAGGGGAAGCAGGACTAATGATGCGGCTGAGACTGATCCCTCAGACATGTATCATGAAACAATATAGAATAGAATATGCGGTCAGTACTTGGAATGTACCGAGTATGCAACGTAAGTAAAACGTACAGTTAAAATACATAAGAGTTCATAAGAGTAGGAAAACATGATCATAACGTAAATATCATAATATATCATAAGGGCTCTAGATTTTAAAAACATTCATAAATCAATAATAATTATGTTAATAGGAGAAAAGCTTCATTAAACATGACTTGAGCCAAAGTAACATAAATAATACCATGCATAAATCATGAGGAAAAATGGAAGATTCTTATAACCAACATACCCCATATGAGCACACATGGAGCCCGACCTGTAAACTCCTAGTAGGGAGGGTGTACGTACTTTGCCAAGGATAGAACCATGAAAAGAGGCATGATATCATTCATGAAAGGCCCATTCGGGCAAAGGGGAATAGTTTCAAGGGAGGTCCCATCATGGCTACGTTGGCGCGTAGTTCTGAGACTTGGGGTATGCTTGGACCTCGGGTATACTTAGTGTTAAATACTTGTCACGCCCCAAAACCGGGAGAGGGCACGACTGGCTTCCGATACCTGACTGACTGGGAAGCCGACTATATAGAATTTGTAGCTTTAACACCTAGGCTTTCCAGGCCACCTGTCACAATCAACTGGAGTAAACATCTGGACCTATAAGGTCTCAACTACCACAAATAAATAACTGAAATACCGATAAGGCCATGACTTATGCTAAACCAAGAAATGGAAAGATGACAAGGCCAGAAACTGAATAATACTATACATACTAAGTCCATAAAGCCTCTAAAGAGTAAATTGAACTGATGGTCAGAACAGGGCTCCAGCCTACCCGTAACTATAACTCAAAACTAAAGCTGAAATAACTAAGCCCTAGCTCCAATAAGAAAGGAGCATACCAACACATCCGCTAATCTCGCGAATTGCTACTACAATTGGCAATCCCGGCCTCTGCCTGCACCTGCGGCACAAACGCAGGTCCCCAGGTGAAGGGACGTCAGTACAAATGAAATGTACTGGTATATAAGGATGAAAACTGCAAATATATAAGATAGAAATGATAACTGAGCCAGAAATAAGGAATAGTAACAACCTGAAATCCTAGAAACTGGAAACTGAAACCTGACAATAACTCAATACTGAAGTGCAAATCCAACCAAGTAATGCACAAGAAAAGTTATAATTGTAATCCTGGCGGCCAGCCGACCATAAAATTCATGTAAAAATGCCTCCAACTGATGTACCACACCTAGGCAAAATAAAAAAATCTCCAGCCGGTGTATCACACCAGGGTGAAATAAAAATATCTCCAGTCGGTGTACCATACCGGGGTAAGGTTAAAATATCTCCAGCCGGTATACCATACCAGGGTAAAATAAAAATATCTCCAACTGGTGTACCATACCGAGGTTAAATAAAAATATATCCAGCTGGTGTATCATACCGAGGTAAAATAAAAATATCTCAATCATAATCATGAATGGAGCCGATAGAGCTTATACTGAGTCCATTTAACACATATGACATTGAATTGACAAATGCTAAATCTGTGGTAGTAATAAGTATCTTTCGTAACATATAATGCAAGTGAGCACATATACCATGCAAAATTAGCAAATATGCGCATATATCATATAAAGCTGTCAAATTATATACAGACATGTCGACTCCGTGACTCGACGGACCTTTAGGAGGTTTAGACAATGTATGAACTTTAGTAGGCTTACAAGCAATGTCCTACAAATAATCTTACCAATTTAATGTATCTCTTGATTAGAAGCACATAGATTCTCATTTCTATACAATCCTTTAACATCTAGGAACTACATATATATACTGCCCACAGGGTGGTTCCTTTACATGTACCGATAACTATAGACTGAAATTCTGTTATCAAACTTATCACTTCGATGAGCACATATATTTCTTAATTTATTTGTCTTATTTGCAGGAAAACATGGAACTTATAACCTAGAACTTGGAGTTATTTATCATAACACTTAACATATACATAGGGCTGAGAGCTGAACTACAGACATACAACATATGAGATTTCTATATAACGTATGAACTCGTATTTAGTTAATCGAGTGACCTCTAGGAGTCTTCCTCGTATTCAAAGTTCTGAGCTTAACTGATCATTATCATAGCATGTTCTTATACTTACTTAAACATTAGGGACATTGGTACATGGGAGAATCTCTCCTCTGAATTTAGGAAATTCAAATGATAACTCAACAAGAGCTGAATATATAGATGTATGACTTGAATATATAACTGAAAGAATTCAACTATATGTTATAACATGAAAATCATATACATTAAGACTTCTTACCAGAAATTCTTATAATGACTTGTATGAAACTTCAAATACTTGACTGAGACATTAGCATGATTCTCAAAATATGATTTATGGAAAACTTCTAGATTAGCATAGCACATTTCAACATAACATAGGGACGTGAAGACATAACTTAAGAATCTGAGACTTGGAGCTCTATAACTTGGGAACTCTTGAGCAACTCTCTAAGTGCTGCCTTATAGGCAAATAAGTACTTCTAGCTGTAATTCAGACGATGCTGGATTAACATACACAAATGTGCAATCATCTCAGGAGCTTAAGAAAACTTACATAATTATAAGCGGCTTAGAAGCTCCTAGGATTACCCTTTTCAAACTTGGAAATAAATTTCAACACATAGAATGGATAACTTAACATAATCGTTTGAAAACATAATGAAAAAATTCTCTTTAACTTGAGTTACTATCTCAAAAAACATTTGATTCTAATCATTTCATAAGAAGTTAATACTTTACTTGCCATTCATCAACTTAACACATATTGAACAGAAACAACTTTACTTATAACTTTTTACTAAACGTCTTTAGAATAGGGTTAATATTCCTAGTTGTTTGCCTAACTTGTTCACAATCGTAACCCGTATCATCTAATTTAACAACCCTTAGCTCTACTTTCCTTATTCATCTTAAATTCTTTGACAAACATTATTCACTCTACACTCAAGTATTTACCCTCATGTTCACTATTCCATCAATTCTTATATGCACTTACCTCTTTATTTAATTGATAACTTTATCTGCTAAACGTCGTCTTTCTTATACAACGTTGTTCAAAGGTTCTAGAAAGTAATTACGGGCGGAGAGCATAGTACTCACATCTTACCTTAAAAGGTCTAACATTTACTCTTATCTTCCCTTTTTATAATGTCACAAAAAGATTAACAACTTAGCCACACTTTCATCGTTAACATCCATCGACCTAGCTTATTCGTTACGCAACGCTTGCTTAGCTTTAAGGAGGGGAAACATAAAATCTCCTTTTTACCTTAAGCACTTTAAAACATAAATATATAGTAGGGAATAACCATATTATTAAAACATCATTTCAATAAGCTCTTTTACCCTCAATCGGCTTAGCGTCATCTTCTTAGCTTAAGTTCGATCACACATCGTCGTCTTAGCATTTCTTATCAATTTTGCTAACTGACCAGATATTAACATATATTCAATGTCACATATACAATATACTGCAAATGACCAGCTCACTGTGCCCACGTGAAGGAGACTTCAGACTCAATTTACAACTACGACAACAATCGTATAAAAATTACGTCTTTCGCTTCACATTTGTTTGCTTCAACCATTCTTAACGATTCAAGATTTATGCCAAGTACTTCCAACCCTCTTTCCAGAATCATCCATGCCTCAATATTATTTTAAAAATATATAAATGTTGATCCTTTCAATGACATAGTTTCATGCTTGCAAAACAAGGAAAGGGACGCCTTTACATACCTTGTCACGTCGACTCTAATATTGCCAAAAACCATCCCTTAAAGCTTACTCCTTAAGGATCCTTTAAAGTTCAATTTACAAACATAAAATTCAGCAACTTCACTTCACCAAAGTTCGGGAAAAATTGGGCAACAACACAATACTACAACATTCTCCAAGTTATAACCTCATAAACTCAATGAAATCAAAAAGGGAATTACTTACCCTTTCTATGAGATGTTATTAGCTAATGTAAGTGTAGACTCCTACTCTTTCCTCTGCCTAGAACCAGCTAAAAATGCAGCAACACCACAATCAACAACAAGAAAACAACAAGCCATGACTTTCTTCCAAGGTTCTCTTCCTAAAGCTCAAAAGAGATAAGAGTGAAGTTTCTTACCTGGGATATCTTTTCACCATGCTGTAGGGCTTTTAATTTTGTTAATTCTGAAACCAAAATGAGGTGAAATGGAGTATAAATGAGCTTTTTAGCTTAAAATTACTTCATATAGGTGGGTTGGGCGGTGCCCACGTGCGGAGCCTGTGCGACGTGCCATCACGCGTGTGCGCGCCTGCTTCCTGCCTGTCTCGGCGCCCCCGTGCCTGGGTGTTTTCCCAGCTGACATTGCTATCTTCAAACGAGCATAACTTTTTACTCCGAACTCCAATTGACAAGTGGTTTCTTTGCTGTAAAGTAGACCCAAATACCTTTCATTTGATAGGTTATATGACTTTTGAATCATCATATATTTGTAGATATCTCCGTTTAAATTTTATCCTTACTTACAAACTTCACATACTCTTCGTTTTTCCTTTTGCACATGTTTCCCTCCTCACTACGAACAACATAAACCCATAATTCCCTTAATAAGACATATAACCATCAAATAATCATCAAAAAAAATTCGTGTTGTAACAATACTACTCTCAAAACATATATAGTGCTCATATGATAATACGGAAAACATACATGAGATTCATGGACTAGCTAAATCATAATAATCATAACCATGCTTGAAATACATGAACTAGCCATGAGATAATGCCCGTGAGTCAGCCATAATCATAAATCCATAAATTATGAAATTCATGCATACTTATAAAACATGCATATACTTGATATTTCATAAATCCATGATAAGTACTTGAGAGAAATCATATCATAAGGCAGAAATCATAATTGGGTTAATTTAGATCAAGATCATAATGAAATCATAACTTGACTTTTCACAAGAACATACATAATTGGGCATAACTTAATTAAAATTTGAAATTATAATTTAATAATCAAAATAGTTATAAATTCTGCCCATAGATCATAAAACATGATTTAATACATGAAAGAGATTGACCCATCGATAAATCATAGAGAATTTCACAAGAATTGGCATAAACCTCATAGATCATGAAATTTAAATTATTGAATTGAAATCCATGGAATTTGAGAAGAGTTTAGGGAATGAGAGTGAAAGGAACTCTCATCCATAGCCTCACATACCTGGTTAAATGATTTTACTCTCTTTCTTGAATACCCAAAGGAAATTGAAGAAGAATTGATGGATTTTAGTCTTGATCACCTCTAAGAACCTTCTAGTCTTGCATGTATGGAGAGGAGTGATTTAGAATGACTTAACCCTTCTTAAAACATACTATTTTGAGTTTAAAATGACGTACTAACTTAGGAATTATGGAAAAACCCTTAATAAATTTTCAAAAAGTTGCCCACTGCCAGTCCCAACGAGGGACTGGACGAGTCGTGCCCACTAACCACAACTCGTGGTCACCTCTCGTTACCTGCACTGCCATTTTCATTTGAGGGTCACCATGAGGGACACCACGACTCTTGGTGAACCCAACGACTCGTGGTGACCAATTTGTTGCCAACACTATTGAATTTCTTCATCCTTCAAATAACCCTTAACCACGCGTAACCTAACGGATCATGGTGCTAACCACAACTCCTGGTCACCCCAAAACATAAAATTTTCAATGATAGTCAAACCCCTCCCCACGAGTCACTTAACGACTCTTGGTATTCCTGACAGGTCATTGGACGACTCATCCTGTGACTTGGGGCAGAAAATTTTATTTTCTCCATTTCAACTCCGGGTTTTGATCTTAGGATTTTAAGGTATTATAGTGAATTTCCTTTACACTAACACTCTCTAGAGTCCCTACTGAGGTCGGGTCTCCAATGTATTTTTTCAACAAGGACACATGGAAGACCGGGTGCACTGATGCTAACTTCATAGGAAACTCCATCTCATAAGCCACATTGCCGATTCATCTCAGGATTCTATAAGGGTCGATATATCTGGGACTGGGCTTTCCTTTCTTCCCAAATCTCATCACCCCCTTCAAAGGTGATATTTTCAGGTATACCCAATCATCCACAACAAACTCAAACTCCCTTCTCCTTACATCTACATATGATTTCTATCATTTTTGAGCTACTCTAAACTGTTCTCTGATAATTTGCACCTTCTACATGGCCTCATGTATTGAATCTAGACCTATCACGGTAGCTTCACCAACCTTAAACCACCCTATAGGAGATCTGCGCCTCCTACCATATAATGCAAACGGGACCATCTGAATACTGGAGTGGTAGCTATTGTTGTATGCAAACTCAATGAGAGGTAGGTGATCATCCCGACTGCTTTTGAAGTCGATCAGACACGCCCTCAATATATCTTCCAAGGTCTGAATAGTCTGATCAGCCTAGCCATCTTTCTGTGGGTGGAAAGTTGTGCTGAGCTTAACCTGAGTACCAAGTCCTTTTTGGAATAACTTCCAGAAGTGCGAGGTGACTGAGTACCCCTATCTGAGATGATAGACAAGGGAACTCCAATAAGTCTGACTAACTCCCGGATGTATATCCTAGTATAATCCTCTGCTGAATCTATGGTCTTAACTGGCAGGAAATGTGTTGACTTAGTCATCTGATCCATGATTACCCAAATTGAGTCGTGCTACAGGCGAGTGCAAGGTAAACCTATGATGAAGTCCATATTCACTTTCTCCCTCTTCCAAGTAGGAATACTAATATCCTGAGTCATACCCCCAGGTATTTGGTGTTCAACTTTGACCTGTTGGCAATTTGGACACTTAGCCACAAATTTTGCAATGTCCTTCTTCATGCCATTCCACCCGTAGATATTTCATAAATTACGGTACATCTTGGTGGCAGATGGGTGGATAGAATATATTAAGCTGTGGGCTTCCACTAGTATCCGCTGCCTCAAATTGTCTACCTCAGGAACACACAATCTGCCCTGGTAGCGGAGCACACCACTCCCCTTTTGGAGTAAGCTTCCACTTCTTTTCTTAGAACTGTCTCCTTCAACTTGAGTAGAATGGGATCTTCATCCTGCTTGGACTTAGCCTCTACCACCAGTGAGGATTCTTACCCACTCTAGATTACAACTCCGCCATTAGATAAATCAACTAACTATACTCCTAACTGAGCTAATTTGTGAATATCCTTTTCTAGATCCTTTTCACCTTCTTCAACATGTGCAACACTTCCCATAGACATTCTGCTGAGGGCATCAACCACTACATTATTCTTGCCTGGGTGATACAACACACTCATGTCATAATCCTCAATAACTCTAGCCATATTCTCTGATGAAGATTCAAATCCTTTGACAGAACACATACTGCAGACTCTTGTGATAAGTGAAAACATCTACATGAACCCCATATAGATAATGTCTCCAATCTTCAAAGTGAACACTACCGCTGCCAATTCAAGATCATGAGTCGGATAGTTCTTCTCAAGAACCTTGAGCTGTCTGGAGGCATAAGCTATGACTTTGCCATGTTGCATCAGAATGTAACCAAGGCCAACTCTGGAGGCATCACAGTATATTACTAACCCATCTGAACCTTCTGGCAGAGTCAGAATTGGGGTTGTAGTGAGTCGAGTCTTCAACTCCTGAAAAATCTTCTCACATTCTTCAAACCACTGAAACTTCACCTTTTTCTGAGTTAGATTAGTCAAAGGGGAGGCAATCAAGGAGAACCCATCACAAAATTGTCTGTAGTAGCTAGCTAGACCCAAGAAGCTCTTGATGTCTATCAGAGAGGTGGGTCTTAGCCAGTCCTTAACTGCCGCTTTCTTCTGAGGATCCACCTGAATACCCTCTCTAGAGACCACGTGACCGGGGAAACAAACTGATTTTAGCAAAAATTCACACTTATTGAATTTGGCGAATAACTAGCGGTCCCTAAGAGTCTGTAAAACTATTCTCTGATGGTCTGCATATTTCTCCTCTATTCTGGAATAAACCAAGATGTCATTTGTAAAACCAATGACGAACATTTCTAGGTACAACTTGAATACCGTTTTCATCAGGTCCATAAAAGCTGCAGGAGCATTGGTTAGTCCAAAAGACATAACTACAAATTCATAGTGACCATACTGAGTTCTAAAGGCTCGAAATGTCACATTCTCTGACCCTGAGCTAGTGGTATCTTGATCTAAGGTCTATCTTGGAGAAACAACTAGCTCCCTAAAGGTGATCGAACAAGTCTTCAATCCTGGGTAGAGGATACATGTTCTTAACTGTGACTTTGTTCTGCTGACGGTAGTAGATACATATTCTGAGGGTACCGTCTTTCTTTTCACGAATAGGACTGTGGTACCCTACGAAGAGATACTGGGTCTGATGAAGCCCTTATCTAAAAGTTCTTTCAGTTGTTCCTTCAATTTCTGAAGCTCAGCTGGAGCCATTCAGTAAGGAGGAATAGAGATGGGCTGAGTATCTGGAAGAAGATCTATGTCGAAGTCTATTTTCTGTTTGGGAGGGACTCTAGGGAGGTCCTCAGGATACTCATTCACTATCGGAATTGATTGGAACATTAGGGTCTCAAAACTAGAATCTTCGACCCTAACCATGTGGTAGATGTACCCTTTAGCGATCATTTTCCTGGCCTTAAGGTACAAAATGAAATGACCCTTAGGTGCTGAAGTACTACCCTTCCATTCTGAGACTGGTTCGCTAGGAAATTGAAACCTAACAACCCTGGTTTTGTAGTCAACTGAAGCATAAAAAGAATGCAACCACTCTATACCAAGGATAAGGTCGAAGTCGAGCATGTCTATCTCTACTAAATCAACAGAAGTGACTTTACACAACACTGAGACTGGACAATTTTTGTATACCCGACTAGCTCTAACTGACTCACCAATCGGGGTAGAGGCTGAAAATGGTTCAGAGAGAGTTTCTGGACTAATAGCAACCTGGACTGCAATATATGGAGTCATAAAGGAAAGTGTGGCTCCTGGATCTAGTAAAGCATATACATCAATATGCAAAAGGCACAACATACCTGTAACCACATCTAGTGAATTCTCCTGATCTTGCCTGGAAGATAGAGTATATAAATGATTCTAGTGCTGACCACCACCTGTACCTAAAGTAGTGCCCTATTGAGTTGGGCGACCTATCGGGGTTGTTGATGTAGAAGACTGGGTCTTCTCCTGTCCAGCTGACGGGCACTCTCTCAACATGTGACCTAGTCGGCGACACCCAAAACAACCCTCTTTGCCCAGACAGAACTCCCCAGGGTGATTCTTACCACACTTAGGACATGCTGGAAAGGTGCGGCTACTGGGGACATTGATCTGGGACTGGGAGCCTGATGCCCCACCTCTCCTATCTTTACGGGACCTAAAAGATGGAGCACTAGCTGAGGAAGATGCTGGAGGCCTCTGTTGTGCTGGGGGCGATTATCACCACCCGACCTCTGCTATGAGAACTCAAACTAACCGGTTCTAGCCCGTTTGTTCTCCCTCTCTATGTCCTTCAAATTTTCTATCTCTATTTGTTGGGCATGAATGATGAGACTGGAGAGGTCTATATCTTTGATGAGCATAGTTGTCCTGCATTCCTTGAGTACCAAATTTGAGACTCCATTAACAAACATAAGCATGCGAGCCCTCAATTCAACAACCATTTCTAGAGCATATCACGATAGCTGAGTGAAATCCGTGCATACTCCTTTACTGTCATGTTGTTCTGCCTCAAGTTCATGAACTCGGTAGCCTTAGCTGTCCTGAATTCCCAAGGAAAGAACCTGTCCAGGAATGCTGTAACAAATTCATCCCATTCCGCCAGACCTGCTTCATTCTGCCTTCCTTCCTTTCACTGTTTGTACCAAATCTAAGCCACCCCTTTCAACTGATAGGTAGCTAAATCAGCATTCTCTGTGGAGGTGACACCCATGAGTTGGGTGATTTTCTATATCTCGTCCATGAACTCCTACGGGTCCTCTTCTACCTTAGACCCGTGAAAAGATGGGGGATTCATTCGCGTTATATCCCTGACCCTAGCAACAGTTCTAGACCTAT
The DNA here is from genome assembly GCA_018107945.1 of Datura stramonium. Classification (NCBI taxonomy): domain Eukaryota; kingdom Viridiplantae; phylum Streptophyta; class Magnoliopsida; order Solanales; family Solanaceae; genus Datura; species Datura stramonium. The sequence continues at coordinate 149,579 of JACEIK010002871.1, forward strand.
TTGAGGTCACTAGCACCACGACCTGTTGGTTGACCTGATTAGTCATCACTTGTGCCAGCATTTGAATGGCGGCCCAAAATTCCGCGTGGGACACCTGATTGTCTTAAGAAGCTGCGGGAGCTGGTGGAGCTAGCCGATTAGCATTACCGGTCCTCCTTCTATTTCCTCTTCTGGGAGGCATCGTTATCGTTGAAAAGGGTAAAGCATGAGTTAGGAGGATGTATTAGAGTCTAAACTCTATGCACGATAAGATTTATGAATAAAGGGAATTTTCCTAAAAATTCCTCGTAGCCTCCCCCTCGTAAGTGCGGCGCGCTTCACACTCATGAAAAGGACTCTACTTGACGCGACTTCAAGACATCCTAGGACACTCTAAACCCGAGGCTCCGATACCAAGTTTTTCACGATCCAAATCTACAACTTGGACGTGACACGGTACTTAGGATACAAGTGACCCCAAGCTAACCCATTGCATAGCATACTACAGATACACTGAGTACAATATGAAATATACAAGCGAAAACTTCATAAGGAATAAATGAACGACATACTTATAAGCAAAATAATGCATTTGATAACATACTAAATTACTAACTCTGTCTGAAAGACATCAAAGAATTGATGAGTTGCTAGGAAAAGCCCCCAGCTAACTCTAAAGTTTGAACTAAAATATCAAAATACAATTTTCTGGAAAGAAACTCCGGCCCTTGGCAAATGAGGACTCACCACTGAACTCTGCCGATTTTTACTGGAGAAGAACAACTGACGATGTTGAGACTGAGAACCTACACCTGTATCATAACACGATACAATATAAAGTGTATGCATCAGTACTTTGAATATACTGAGTAAGTGAGATATGAAGTAAATGTAAAGATGTTGAGATTCTGTAAGCTGAACTGACAAAAGATGCAATAACCATAGCTGGAATCATAAATACTAAAGCATTTGAAGATCTGATAATACTGTAAGTATTAGTAACTGTCTGAAGGTCATACACATATCTTGAATTCTGGAGGACTCAACTGAATTAGAGACTGTGACTATACTGGACTGAGCTGTACTATACTATACTGTGGGAGAAATTGTAACTGACATGTAACCACGTGAGTTAGACGTGGAGTCCGCTGTATACCCCCCATCAGAGAAGGCCACTATACCTTGCCAAGTATAGTAGCTGAGCTAGGTGATCACTTTCTGATTCCCATTTAGGAAAAAAACCTACGGCGGCAATGTAGTTCTAGGAACTTGGGTGTGCTGAACCCCGACTCTGCTCGGTGCTAAGTCCTACTCCCACTGGAAGTGCTAATTTTGTCTTACTAGGCTAATAGCTCGAAATTGGTGTCTTATAACTTAAGTCAGGACTACTTGTTTGGAAGTGTCCTGAGAATCTAAGTACCTAAAAGTAACTATGTTCCAAGATTCGTTAGAGTTGCTTTATATGAAATTATCGTAACAGTCTAAGGAACAACTGACAAATTGATAATTGGTACTACTGAGGTTACTGAGTTCCTCAAGACTAAAAGTAGTCAAACTAATTAACTAACATTTTTGTATAACACTGAGAATACTAATTGTTGACTGAGACTCTGAGACTGGGTATGTCAAAGACTACTCTAATCATGCATCTGTACTATCATTGGTAAATTAAAAGGAACTATGTTGACAAATAATATTCATGTCTGAATTCTCAATTAAACAAGTCCCATTCAAATCACATTTGAAGATTAGTTCTAAGATACATACTGTATGAAATGAAATACCAAGCATGAATTAAAACTGATAATAATCTACGAAAAACTCAAGAATTATCATAATAAAGGAATTCATAAACTATTTTAAGGAAAACCCTAGTTTCGATATTCTACAAGGATGGAACTAAGAAGATTGCTGTAAACAATTTGGAACACAAGGTTGAGATAACTTCCTTTGCTGGAGTCCCACATACTTGGAGTAGAATTTCTCTATGAAGGCACCTGAATTTTGAGAAAGAGAAGAACCCCTAACTTTGGCTCTGGGGAGTCTTTCTGAGTTCTTACATGACTTTTGAGTGATTCTTGAAAAGAATGAGCGAAGAGGGTCTGCTAATCCTCTAAAACCCATTCAAAATAGTCTTAATACGACATAGTTTATAGGTTAGGATTATAGGGTTTTACAAAAGTTCCCCTGAACCAGTTATTAAAATTTCTGCTCGTCAGGTGGTACAACTCTACCTATAAGTCGTACCAGGATCTTACGGCCTGTACCTTCACTCGTGGTTAGGTACCCTACTCCATACCATTTCTCTGAAGTTTCCCATGGAAACCTCCTAGATACGTACAAGCATCTTATGGGTTACACCTCGGTCCATGATTTCCTCTTGAACACTTCCCTGATTCAACTCACGACTCAGTGTACATTCCATACCTACCTACCATGAGTCGTACCATGACTCATGGTTACCCATAATTTTCCTAATCATTACTCTGAACTTATACATGTTTGTTCAGTATGATCCTACCTTCTTGGTACGAGTAGTAACATGCACTCGTGATTCCTCCAATTACACTTACTATTTTCCTCCAACCCTCCTATTATGAGTCCCGGAACTGCTCGTTAAATGATTGTACGAGGCGTACTGTGACTGGTACTAAGGTATTTTTTCCAATTTTCTGCGATCAAGTTTTAAATCCAAGGGTTAGTCTCAGGAATTTCTGGGGTGTTACAGATGCCCTTGGGGTTAGTAACAATGTCACTATGTAACTTCCCCTTTTGCTTGTAATTCTGCTCTCTAGACAAGTTTCTCATTTGCTACTCCAACTTTTGAATAGATGTTGTATGGGATCTCACAATCTCAGTCATTCTCTTAAGAGTTGTATATGATTTATCTTGATTCTGCAACACTCTTTCCAATATACTTTCTAGATTAAAAGTTCCCTGATCCTAAAAATCCCTTCTCTTCAATTATATGAATTTGACCCTTGGCCCCTAGGAGGGACATAAGGGTTGGTCTACTATTTCCAAAATTGTTTCCTTACCAATTCTTTTCTAACCTCCTTGCTCAGGCCTACCATACTGGTTACCTTGGCTTTATGGCTATGATCTCCATTGATTCTAATAGTTGGAGGACTGAAAGTTCTAATTCTAATAATTTTGCCTCTAAAATCCTCATTGTGCATTATTAATATAATTGATATCTTGAAATTGCACAAAAGATTGGCATTGATATTATTGGCCATGAAACTAAAGGAGTATAATCTTGTATCTAAGGAGGATAACCCTGCATATTATTAACCTTCTTCAGTTTACTCTCTAACAGTCATTTTGTGAGCAAAGTAATATTAGTAGCCATGGTAGCCATTATATGGTCTTATTCCTGGTTCTCCTTTAGAAAACTTCTCATAGATGGGGCACAAATAGTGACACCCTTAATGGTATCTCCTGCATGTCAAGCCTAATTATTCTTGGTGATTCTGTCCAGTATGGTGGTGTTGCGTTTATAAGTCCTGTCCATGAAGTAGCCACTTGTCGGATTATTTGCCACTAATTGTGTTAGAGGATAAAACCCAGTATAGAACTTCTCTAGAATAATATTCTCAAGGAACCCATGAGTGGGAGCTATAATAACATACTGCTTGAACCTCTCCAAAGACTCGAATAACTCCTCTCCGGGAATCTTCCTAAAGTGGAAGATATTGTCTCTCTGCTCTGCCATCTTTCTTGAGAAAACCACTTCTTCAAGAATACATTCACCAAGTCCATATATGGATAGAATTTGGTGGAAGACAATGGAGCCATTCTCTAGCTTCCCTAGTAAGTGAATATTTAAAGACCCTCAAACGGATAGCATCATTCGAGACATTATTCTGCTTGTGCAAATTAAACACCTTAAGAAAGTTTTTTAGGTGTTGATGTGGGTCCTGATTAATAGAGTTATAAAATATAGCTTCTACCTTTATCATTC